>JAPYZN010003354.1:0-16643 GCA_030522865.1 Psyttalia lounsburyi | reverse complement strand
CCGTGGCGATAGGATCAATAGTTTTTGAGATATCGTCAAAAGAGTGTCGACTTTGGTCAAAATCGGAAAAATGGAAAGGGTCCCCCCTTTGATTTTTTGCCATTTCAGCCTTTCGGGCCCGACAGTCGACTGGCTGGCCAGCTGGCCGACCTGGGATGTCCGAATCTCGATTTTTTTGAAACAAGATGACGCTTGGGTCATCCTGGGTAGCCGTTTTGGGGGTTTTTGACCCTTTTTGGTCGTTTTTGACCTTTTTTGGGCCTTTTTTTCAGTTTTTTCGATTTTTCAGCACGTTATCATCGTTTTTGAGAGTTTTTGAGCGCTGAGGGGGTTCTAGGGGTTTCTACTTTCGTTTTTGGGCCCTTTTAGCATCACTTCCAGAATATTTTCAGCCCTTTAGCGACTTTTAGGGCCCTTTTTTGAAATTTTTGTCAGAAAACTACCAATATCTTGAAAACTATCAGGCGTAGCTCCAAAATTCGAACGGATTTGAAAAGCTGAGAAGATTTCCGATCGACATAGCCTCTCAGATTTCGATTTTAGTCATTTTTTGGACTTTCGAATTTTTTACCTCTGGGGCCCACGGATTTGAGGGATTTTCGGCTGGTTGAACACATTTTCGGCGATATCTCGAAAACTATTGATCCTATCGCCCCGGGGTTTGTTCCATTCGAAAGCTGAGCTCATTTCCCACCGATATAGGGTATTTTCAAGTTTTTAAATTGATTTTTCGAACTGTTTTCACAGTTTTTCTGAAATTTATACAATTACCAAAAATAGGGTGTCTTCCATTTTTGTCTATTTTTCGACAGTTGGCATTGAATTCGAATCTGCTTTTTCATGCAATGAGAGAGGGTCACCGCATACTTGCTCCCCAAACCTTCAGATATATTTCAATGCGATAGAATAGTAGATTCCTCCAACGCCACGTAATTCTTTCACACAGGAACCATTGGAATTTCCGTAATTCCACTCTGTGTTGTTCACACGTTCACTCTACGTGCTTGCGACCATTTTCGCGAATGAAGTTGCTTGCTGCCCTCATTCTAGCCGAGGTTCGCTAACATGAGAACTGCGAAAGAAGCTTGAGAAGAGGAGAAAAAAAAAATCGAAATAAAAGATAAGCGGACCGTTGAAACTTTTATCCGATCGTGAAATGACAATTGCAGTGTAAAAATAGAAAGTTTCAGGGATGTGTTTTTTCCTGGTGATTTTGTGGTAAACTTCGGAAGGAGAGGAATTTCATAGTTTCCGTCAGCTTTGCCATTTTCATTTCTCCAGGAGAACAGCGGATGGGTAAAAACAGTTGAGGAAATCCTGAATGCTTCACATCGACACAGACATATTTTTTTTTTTTACAACTGCCAGGAAGTGTTCTTCAAACGGTTGAAATAAAAAAAAATATATGTAAGTGTACTTATTTCTACGTGAAATGGCTTTCTAAAAATCAGCGGTGCATGAAAATTGCTCGAGAGTCTTCTGACGTGATTTCATAATTTCCTGTCTATTTTCAAAGATGTTGAAGTAACACGGGCGACTGATAGTATTAAAATCAGCTTTTGATATGAGTTTTCCGTATGAGTTTTCGTGAATTTTTCTTCAATTTCTTTTCTTCTCTCACTACGAAAAATTGAGATTGAAATTATCGTCAATTATTCATTGACTTAGTCCTTAAACTTGAGAGTAAAAATTTTTAGTTTAACTATACATTGGACGTGAGCGGATTTTATTCATTTTATAATAAAAATTTTGGAAAATACTACAGCAGTTAAACCGCAATATGGCAAATAAAGTCAGCCCAACGAAATGGTGGAATGGATCCGGAGCATCAATATCTTGCCAATTCTACTGATGATTGGAAAAACCCGGAACAGCCAAAGTCCACTGAGTGCCATTCCGTAATAACATGATTGAATGGAGAAAGAAGCACCACTTACGATTGGATTTTAAATGTATATAGCAGTGGCTTCTATAACATACCCCCGGGCACTGAAGACAAAGAGCAACCTCCAAACTGATCGATGGGATGTTCAAATAACCACGTCCTGGAGTTCGGGACAACCACAAAAACCTGTCCTGCGGTTTTACCTCTCATGGGATCCGTTTTACCGATCGATTAACGTTCCTTGTAGCTCTTTTTTTTTCTCGCATCCGCACACAGGAAAAAAGCGTTTTGCGTGGTCATCAGAAAAGTAGGAACACCAGAACCGCGAGCGGTACAAGGGTGAAAGGACTGAAAATGTCGTTGTATTGTTCACATCTCTGACGAATGAAAAATCCTGGGTGAAAATTTTTTCCACTGATCAATTGAAAAAAGAGAAGAATAAAAACTCGAAAAAACCAGTGGCAGTCGGTGGACTTGTTCGTTCGGCGATTGGGATGTGACCAATAGCAGTAGGTGGAATTGTGACGATGTCCCATTATACGGGTCAAACCAATAACTTTCCTTTAAAATTCTTATTTTTACTCTTGACACTCACTCAGCAATATAAAAAATCCGCGAAACTACATTTTGCGTCATGTTGACAGCCCACATGAGGCTAATTTCCGCTACCTTTCTCACCATGTACACGTTGATGTCCACAGAGAAATGAGAAAAATATTTTGTTGCAAAGTGTTCAGAAGCATAGCGGCGTTAATTTTTCAACGGCATAAGCTGCTTCAAGAGTGTTTATATTTAAGCCCCTAGTTATACTCGACTCTTTTTTTTTTTTCTTCCTCCTCAGGCCTTATCGATCCAACCGCGCTGCTTTTGACCCTCTTGACCAAGAGCGGCTTTCAACAGCCCATCACCTCGAATCCCAAGTCATTCGCCCGGAAGTTATTTTCAAGGCATTGAACGAAAAAATATATGAAGTACGGCCGTAAACTTATGACATACGCAAAAATTGTTTTGTGAATGAGCTGTAAGAATCCCTTGAGTGTGAGATAAAAAGTTTGAGCGATTGTTGAAGTACTTTTGTGGCAAGTAAAAGATGGTAAAACATAAACCGTTTGAAATCGTAGGGAGTCTCTTTACTACGAGACATTTACTGTGAATTGCTCGTATGAAGCACAGACAACTATTAAGCGTTAATGGCTATTGTTCTCGGTGGCTTTTCAAGTCAATGATTGACAGCTGCAGTCATCATTTAACATTTGTTGATAACAATTCAATGATGTTCACATCGAGTATTTGATAGTCAGATTGAATTATCACGAATAATTTTATTCAACAAACTTGGAAATTATTCTGCTCCACTTTGATAGTGTAACTGGAATAAATTATACCGTGTTTGAGGATGTTTTTGTCTGACAATCACGAATCACCGTTGTCGCGTGGCAATGAAATTAAAACCATTCTGTCGTACTCGGTGGAGTGGTATATAGCTAACTAGGCCCTGTGAGAGGGATGAAATTAAGTGAATTTATCTTACTTCCCGGGCCGCAATAATCAGACGTAGTTAGTCTCGGTCGGGAATCGTGTTTCAGACGTGGCTCGGATATATGCCAGGGGTCTCTTTCATTCTCGCGATCCTACGGTGCTATCTAGAGTGGAGCTGGGTAAGTGTGCCAGGTAAGGGGTAATGGGGGGAAAAAAAGGGGCGAGGTGTACGTGGAGGAATGGCTGGCACTTTTTTTTATTCTTCTTCCTATTTTTTATGGATTTTCGCGATTAAATAGGAGGGAACGGGGTAAAATGGCATGGGAAGGGGGAGGGGTGGGTGGATGGGGTGACATGACCGTCATGTACAGTCTGGGATTTAAATTCGTGAACAATCTGAAGTTGCATTCTATGTATTTTACTTTCATAGAAATCAAATAGTTGATTAATGATTTTTACGATTGTAAACGTGACGATTTTAAATTGATTAAATCACTTACGAATTGCACACAAGGGTCCCAACAGTTTCTGTCGCAGTGATTTCAACAAATACAATCCGCTTAAGCGACTCAAAGCCGCAACTAGCTGCGAGAATTACGTATCGACTTGAATTGAAGTTAGTAACTGCCAACTTGTCTTGGCAAAGTTTTGAATTGTACCGACAGTGCGGAAAAAACTTGTTTCAATTTAAATTTACTGAGTCACATGGAAAACCTCACACTGAAATCAGGCTAATGAAACTACGTAGTGAGTTGAAAATTTTTGCGGTTTAATTTGAATTTTACCCAGTTTAATTGAGTTTTTTTCCTTGTCCATTCAAGTTTTTGAGAATCAATACGAACTCTTTTCTCATTTATCATGTGAATTTTTTTTTCTCTTGGGTGTAAAAATTCTTGATAAATTTGATTCAAATTTTTAGAATATAAAAAAATCAAATTTAAAAAATACCGGGAACTTATTAACAAATTTTGGATGAACGTTTATGAACACGAAATGTTGTACTGAAATGCAACGAAATTTTGTTATATGAAATTGTCAATTTGAGGATAGGATTTTCTCAATAAAAATGAGAATATTAATGCCTAAAATTATTCCCTGAAAATTAAAAGAAATTAGCAAGCCTCAAGTGGATGTTCCTAAATTTTCTAATTACTTAAAAAGTCAATGTAAATTGATGCTGAATATTCATGTGGTCATTGAAAATTCAGGAAAGTTGGGAAATTCTCATCTTCTTTGCAGCCGGTAAAGTGGCCTCTCAAGCTACGTATTCATTTGAGCAAATCCAAAGTGATTCTTTTAAGTATAATAAATACTTCATGTTGAGAGATAACTTTTTGTTGGAATTTTTCTCTTGCGACTTTTGATACAAGAACTATGAGGTATTAATTTTCCAACATCTTTATCTCTGAATTTTTAACTATTAAAAGATTTTCTATTAAAAATATCAAATATAATTTTTTTCTCGCTAGTTTAGGTTTTATTTTCCATTACTCAATCCAAGTGAAAAAATTGAGAGCAAATTCTAAACAATAATTCAGAATTTATTGAATTTTTTCATATATTAATGTACAGTACTCAGACTCTGAGCTTGCAAATAATAATTTTTAGTAAATTATTGTAACCGAAAAACTGTCGAACGAATGAATGTGAATGCATTGTAGACAATATACCAGGAGGTGTGTCAGTGTGTGCTGATTCTTCTGAAGCGAATCCTCCCCATGATTCCGTGCAGTTGGTACTGAGGTTACCTATTTCTCATGCTGCAACGAGGATTCAGTAAATTGAATGCGGTGGAAACGAAATTACGAAAACGTACGGAGCTCCATACGGTTGATGCAATCTCGTCGATTCTTTATGCATCAAGGGGAATGGAAAAAATTTTCACTGGCTTGAGATTCAGAAAATCAGACATCGGAGGGAACGACGGGATGATCTTTTTGATTTTTTTGGAAGTCTTCAACTATTCAAACCCATCCTTTTTTTCATGTCAAAAATTGAGTAATGATTCTCAAGGGAAATGATTAGTTACAATATTTAAACAATTGTGACCATTCTATTGACATTTCAGGACATGTTGTCATTGATAATCTATAGTTCGATAGTAAAAATCAATGAATGTCGTGAATTTCAGTCATATCAGTAGCATCTCCAATAACTTGAAACTCATTTATTCTTCTGGGACATGTTTCTCCGATTTCCTTCAATCTTCTCATCAATTACTCCATCTGTCAGTGTCTTTGAAAATTGTTTTCAAGGCTTCTACGACCAATCGCAAAACTACTTATCAAATAATATTTCCATTAGCGCCTCCATGAATCGTGTTAACTATTAACTATTCAGCATTCTATTGAAAAATTCAATGGGAAATTTACTTGCGATATTGAAGATCTCATTATCAAACGAATTCCATTTCCGCCGGAAATGGTGTCCAGCGGCAAAATCCTAGTTACAAAAATTACTTAGAATTTACGGTGCTGAGTAAGAGATGCTCATGGCCTCGTCTTCTGAAAGCTAAAGTAATATAGTTAAGTCAAGACTGTTACTTTATTTAATCTTGTCAGATCCTACCACAGTATTTGCTAATGCTTTAACTGTTGTTCTGAACTCATAATAACTCTTAGTTTCCTGTTCAAAGGCTGTCTTATGGATCTGACGATATATAATTGTCCGGGTGGTATTGCGAGAGAGCATAGGAATACACCGGTGCAAATTTGTGGCTGACATTTTCGGTGTACTTCTTGGAAGTTTTCATTAAGAGGTCGTTTAAATATTAGATGATACGTTTGCTCTGAGTTTTAAAGACTAATAGTCATTTTCATCATGAGCTCCACAAAGTATTTTAGGACAAATCACAGTTGTCGGAAAAATCATTAGTACTCTGGGAGGACAAATGTCTTTCTATATGTATACTTAAACTATTATCAAAATTTGATGGCTTGAAAATTTTCAATGCACTTATCCGATAAAATTACAATAAGTAAGTATACATTTTAGAATTTTTTTGGGATTTTATCGAGATATCTTTTTTTGAGGTCATGAGATATATCCCGTCCAATTTATCAGAGATAGAGCAACTGTAATGGTGTAGAATACAAAATCATTTCACAATCGTGAGAGCATCAGTTAAGAGTGCCGCGAAAAACGAGGGTGTCTTAATTTATCGTGAGAATTTACGATACAGTTGTTTAAGGGATGTTTAGCTGCACTTAATCTGTTCTCGGTGTATTCACGTCCGCCCCTCCTATCCTTGTCTTACATCCAAACTATACCTATACTCAAGTCGTTTCCTCCAGCCCTCATACACCCCAAGTCGTTTCTCCCTCCTCCCCTCCTCGAGTATTGGTGGGGGACTGGCTTCGGAATTAAATGGACCATGTCCTTGACTATCACCCACCCGACGTATTTCCACCAACAATGAGATTCGCCCTTTCATCCTTTCACCCCTTCAGCTCCTTTTTACTGATATTCTCATCGCCCTCTACTGTCCCCGTCTCATCTCCCACCACTTGGTTTTTCCTCTCTCTCTCTCTCTTACACACTTTGTCTTCCGTTTATACCGGGGACAATACTCCGTCACCCCAGACTTTTTCACTTGTTCCGGTGCCACGTGCAAGACTCGAGAGCTACTGCTCCAACTCATTTGTACGACACGATTCCGTGTTCCTGTGGATGAATATGAATGCATGTCTAGTCTATTCTCTCCTTATTTAGGCCGGTTGGGGTGGAGTTCATTTTTCAACTGTACTTTCATTTTTTAAAATCCTGGTCAACGTTCAGGCGCCATCCGTTGGGAATTCTAATTATGTAAAGGTCTACAGTATTTAAAAAAATTAAAATATCTTAGATTATTTTCTAGAGATTATTTATTATTTCTGTGTGCGAATTTTATTTGACTGGATGGTAATGGATGATGTCAATTTTAACAATTAATTTCAATAATTTATACAATAGTCGTTTCTTTCTTTTATCGATATTACAAATATTTTGCTTCATAAGATCTTAAAAATTTTAATCTTCCAAAATGATTTCAAATCACTATATAGACGATTACGGACTATTACTGATACCAGTGACACCCCCACCTTCATGCACCCACTTGGGATGAGAAATAATATAAGCGGCTCGTGCAAACAACGCGAACTTTCCTCACCCTGTTTTTTTAATTTTTTATTCTCAAATTTTCTTCCAAACATTGTTATAGTCAAGAATCCACAATTTCTTTTAAAAAATTTACAAATTCAATTTGAACAAATTCTACAATTTTTAGACATTATTACAAACAATAACAGACAATCAATATCCCAATCAATATTTTGTTATTGCCATCGAAACATTGATGAATGTTTGATATTTGCATTCATTAACCTGCTACGAAAATCACGAAAACAATGAAATGGCGTTATTATCAATTCAATATATCCTGCGCCATTCAATCTCTACATAAAACAACTTCTGAAAGTGCATTTCGTTCTCGTAACTTTGTGCAGAAATAGATAGTAGGAAATTCATATCAACTGGAAAAAATCATGCGCACAGTTCTAGGATATCTCTGGCATGAAAGGAGGTCCCGTGGGATTTCTGATACTCCGTGTCGGAAACTCTGCATAGAGTTGGAGAAACATTGCACGGGTCTGCATTTGATGAAAGCATGAAAGCCACTGACATCAAATGAAACAGACGTTCCCAAGAAGTTTACAATTCTGATGTTTAATTAGTCCTAGAAGTAGTTGGATATTGTGGTTTATGAGGTTATATTTGCTAATATTACCAACAATATGTCAATATACCATAGAATTAGATTTCACATTGGAATTTTATTTCGCATTCTGAATAGTTTTTTTTGGCAATTCCTCTTCAAAATCCATACATTCTAGCCACAAATTTTGCACAGGCATTTTTTAATAGAAGAATGTTTATTCTTTCCTGGGGGAAATTGACGAAGTTAATTGATTTTGCTCACAAAATATGCGAGGACAGTAGATTTTTGTAAATATTAATTAATTAAATTAATTGAATATGAACAGCATTCTAATAGAGACTTGCTAGAATTTCCCAAAGGCAGATCTGGACCACAATTGCTTCAATTTATGTCGGTAGAAATTAGAATCACTATCCACCATGAATATTTATTAATAAAAACAAAGCGTATATATACTCTAATAGAATCTTGTCATAAAAGTATCTCATTCCCAACCAGCACTCCAAATAATTAATGGACATTAATTGTTATATATATATGGGAGTACAAGAGAAATATACTAACTATTGTGAAAATTATTCGTGTAATTACGCTGCATTATTAATCATGATTTCTCTCTATGGAGTCAAATTACTCGAATATTCGACGTCGCCAAATACAGATAGCTGTCCCGTAATTAATATTTGATAGTGAAAAAAAATTTTCCTCTTGACAATAATGGAGGAGATTTTTCTAGAAAACCCCACTTAAATGACATCAATGATTACAAAGAGATTTAATTTCAGTAATCTTAAACGTCACGTGATTGGATTCTCTGGAGGATGATTTAAAAAATTCAAATAATCTGGACAATCTGTTAATTATTTTCATCAGAGTGTTCATGATTTAAATGACTCCGACCGGAATTAATATTTTAAAGTAGAATTACCACTGCTATTCCACAATTTACAGAATTTTACAATCAATTAATTAATTTTCATTTGCTTTTCCTATTGAACTGTTCGGAATCGTATGTCAGGGTTCAATTGTATTATCAATCGGCGACAATTTTCCAGGCTTTGTAGAGGAATATTTGCTGGTAAAAATGTCAACCATGATGGATCGGAAAAATCTCAAGATGAATATCAAACAGCAGTGGAAAGTTTGCGCTTGATACCTTCGAATAAATATCTATAAAAAAACACTTTAGCCTTCTCGTCGTGATACTGCTCCTCCTGGAAATCCATTCGATATTGCGATTTGTTTGGCCTTATATTCATGTGTCTTCAAATTTATCTTTGATATAATTCCTCGGAGGCCCGACGCAATCGATCTGCTAGTAGGCGGAGGGGAGCGGTAGGGTGATCGCAATTCGATTGGTCGGCCCGACCCCCAATGTATCTTCGTAAATTCGTAGTTCTTCACTACGATCGGCCTCGCGAGGTTTAACGTACGTGCAATAAATTCCGTCAAAGGTTGTAAGCGGGCGTGTTTACGAGACCCAACCACGCGCAAAAATACATTCGCAGTGGGATATACCGGGCTCGTGATAACTCATTTTTTTACTCTACCATTTTTCAAGAAGTTTCTCAATATTCAGTACCAAATTATGGTACATTGTCAAGTAATTACAAATTCATCCCCCCCCCCCCCCCCCCATTTTTTATGAAATTATAGATCTGTACTTGACAGGCTTCATTTCGTTTTCCATCAAATTATGACTTTTCGATTAAGAAATTCCTTGAAACTTCAGTTGAGCTGCCACTTAATGGAAAATTCAGAGATTTGTACCGGAAGTTTCAACCAAAGCTTATTAGCAGTGGGTTATGGTCTGTAGATGCTTCCTCTAAGGGTGAACATTCATAGAGCTTAATAATCCACGCGGTATGCGTCCGTAGAAACTCAAACCACATTTTCCCGTCAATGGTATTTGCACCTGTCTCATTGCTTATGTAGTTTCGTATTCCGTCAGATTACGGCTTTTGGGGGTGACAGTTTATGGAAGAGAATTCACCGAGAGGCCTAGGCGAATAACTAGTGAGGTCGTCCAATTATTCCGCCAATTTTACCTCATCGATTAGGATTGGTTAAAAATTGAAATAAAAATTGAAAAACAGCTACCAACAGGGACCACCTGTCTCTCCACCTGCATGTGTCCATCATTCGTGAATAAAAATATTGCAATCGCTCTCTATGCCCGTAAATTCTTTAAAGTCCATTACGAAATGTCTGCATCAAGATGGCTCTTACCTACTTTCACTGGATCTTTAATGCAAGCACGACATGATGGGTTGGCTCAGCTGAGAAATTACATACGCCTTCCATATTAGAATTGTCCCGGAAAATATGGGCCAATGTCACCAACTAGAATAATCAATAAATTTGACCCAAATTATCTAGTGGGACTGCTCAGTAAATTTGAATGCAGTTGTATTTTCGAGTTTAGACGTCGGGACAATCACAAAGACGGTACATGGAGAAATAAGTTTCGAACAATTACGGGAAACGTCAAAGATTCGTGGAGGGAAAATTCACTTCGAAATAAAGCAGGAGAAAATTCTCTAGAAATAGTATTTTTTTTGTTGTTATAGGAGGTTTTACTTGTGTGGCGTTGGCATTCAAGCCATAGGCAATTTATAATTTATATTGAATATTTACGCGATTTGCTGGATAAGTTTTCCCTCACATGTCCTTTTGTGAAACACTATATTTCACACACAATATTAATTCAACGTTAAATCGACAAGTCGGTGCGTGGTGTAGGTTTTCTCACAGGGTGAATTGAATCAGTGGTATGCGGGTTACCGGATGCTTGAATTTGGTTTCCCGCTGGCTGCGTTTCAAGCCTCAAGCAGTTTCTTCTCTCGTCTCACTTCAATTGCGCTATTTCAAGTTTTCACGTATGCCAAGCACGTAGAAATTCGTGCTTGCCCGCGTTCTTTATTGGTGAGACTTTTTCAGTTTCTAAGGAAAAGGGGTGCATCTGTGGAGTCGTTTTTTTCGCCCTCCATTTGCTATCTCAATCTGGTATAGTGGTTTTTATATTTCTCAACGAGCTCAAGTGTTTTCATTGTTTGAGAATGCGTGGCTTCCTCGATCCTTCTGGTCTCGTATTTTATTAATTGAATGCATGAGTCGATGCTTGTGAATGAAATGAATTCAAGGGAGATATTGTTACGGTCTTTTATGCACTTTTATTCACACTTACTCACGGTTTCATGCTTATATTATTGGTATTATATTTATATAATGCTATATTATATTATGGATAGATAGTATTATATCATAGAATATATTATGGAAAAAGTAGACTGCGAAAATATTTGTCTACTTGTGAATTCATCCAAGGAGAATGTGGAATGATTAAACTAATGGCAATGGAATGTTACTAGCATTGCGTGGTTGGGCCTCTCCTGCTGCTGGCATGCCGGGATATAAGCGGAATGAAGACTTAGCGGGAAGTCTTAGTGTCAATCTAGCTATGCAGCGAAGCCCTGCCTAAAGTGCAGACTCAAGTGCTAACTCTCCGTGACAGTCTCAGTCCAGCTGCAATTCCCAAAGACGTGAATTGTAATTTGTTTGCTATAGTCCCTTTCCCAACTTCGCCTTGTGAAATTCACTTACTCAGTCTAGTTGCTCATATTCATATAAACTATCTCCCAGAGGTTGACAACTTTTGTGACATTCATACACTCAGAGAAAAGTTTTGTGACAATATTAATAAACACGAGCAGTAACCAGTGTGGGAGATTTAACGAAATAGTGTGGGCAATTGCTCATTTTCGTAGTTTTCACGGAAATTCGGCGAGAAGAATGAAAGCACGGGTTTCTTCTGTAAGGAGACTGTAGAAGTTCTCGCCGGCGGAGGGAAGTCGAAGAGCAGTCTGCTCTACAGATTTTTAATCAGCAGCGTTAGTCAGCTCGTATTTTCAGACTACGTTTTTACTGTGCTCCATAACTCCCGGCAATTTCTACTTAATTCACTTATTTTGTTTTTCTTGGGGAGAATTTTTCCACACGATTTAATCCATACGCTGCCAATTTTGTTGAATGGGTAGCATGGAGATTTTTATAAACAAATCTCGATGTATGTTTTGTTGAAAAAAAAATTATTATCTCTGGAAATGTAATTCTTTCGCCTGGTTCTCTTGGAAGCACAGAATTTCTTGTGAGGAGCGCAATTTTTTCCCTCCAAATACATGGATCGAGCCATTAAATAACCGCAAGGAACTCCTGTTCGCCCTTTTATGGTATTTATAATGTGTTTTATGTTATATATACATGGGCTTTACTTTTATGATATCCTAATACACTGGGGAAATCCTTTCTCCCTTTACATCGATAAATCATAGGACTAAGAGTTTATAGTACGTTGTAATATGTCTAGCCATAAAACGGAAATTAAAATTTGCACCTAAATGCCTCGATGCGTTAAAATTTATCCAATAATAATAAACTTTAGGCAGAATCGCTTCAAATTAACGACCTGGTCTGTTTGTGTGCATTTTTGTTTAAAAATATGATACACTCCGTTGATGCAGAGAACGTTGAGGGGAACATTCCGATTAATATTTCAGCTAGCCACGTATCTGATAATCTTTTTTTTCTCGTATTCGTATTGGGATAAAAGAATCAAGAAGTGGAGGGATGGAGTGGAATGAATCCAGCGAATATGAGGGGTAACTTTTTTGATAAATATCTTCGAAGTCAAGAAAGATGGGGAAATTTTATCTATGAAAATCCTACAACTGCCTTTGAAATCCCGAGCGATTCAGAAAAATATTTAATGAAGAGGAATGTTGATTCATTTACATTTTCTTATCGTTTCTCGTCCAGATTGTTTGGGAATATTTCATAGTACTGCGATAACGGAATAATCAGTGGTAATATCCTAAGAGCTTCACAATTATCGGATATTTTTCGACTGTTTTATTAGGCGGTATTGAGAGAGGGAGAAGTTTTTGGAAAAAAGTAAAAATGAGAGCGCAACAGCGACTGATTTTTATCCACAACTCGTTCTGATTGTTTTATTCCAGTAACAATGCAATAATTAGTTGTTAAAATTGAATTGAAATCTTTTACTTATTCATTTCTGCCCGTGAGTTGATGTCAAAACGGCTCAATTTCATTCACTTGGAGATTTTTTTGTTTTTTTTTTTTCATTTTTTCTTTGGCAATTGATTAAACTCGATCAGATCCCAATTCCACAAATAAACTGTACATTTTCCACTTTTCTCTGGTTAAGTATTTTCTTCCTCATCCATGACTGCTATTATACGCATGTCGCCTGAAAAATGTTGGCTTATTATTCAAGATTAAGATAAACTCCTATTTTACGTGGCACACAAATCACCCAGAGTACATATAATTCACATGATTGCAGATGAAAATTGCATATTTTACGTTATTCCTCTGCTTCCCATGTAAACTCACTCTGAAAGTGCAACCATGGGAATTGATTGAAGCGGATCTCCATCTACGTCTCGTTCAGGAGAATTGACAAGCTTGAAGTTATGAGGTCAATTTATCATGCTGAAGTTCATCTTCGCAGTACTCTATCTCGATAATTTCCCATTCCCAGCGAAATTCACCTCTGATTTCTCGACTGAAGAATTCGACATAAATCAACGAATAAGCGGAACTATCCAAAAACAAACAAGAAAATTTATTAACCAATTCAATTTTTGGATAAATACCGTGTTCAATTTTAGATTTTACCGACGTTTTGAAATATTTTATCATCAAAGCAAAGTAGATTCGGTGTTTTCCTGCAGTAAACACTCAAACTGAGTCGATAGCTTATTTTAGTCGGGATGGAAAAGTGAAAAGCTAATATGGAGAAATGTAACATGGATTATTAATATAAAGAGCTCCCTCGGAGAGCTATCTAAATTTTAAACCAGTTGGTCAAAGACGTGTTGACCAACTGTTGTTGAACGACTAGTTGAGCTGTTGGTTCAATCCGTAAATCAAACACTCACTGTAAGAAAAAAAAGTCAGGAACAGTTTGCTCATAGTTTTTACAACAGTTAAAGTCAATTCAACGAGGGGAAAAAATTATTTTTAGCTGCCACTGAAAATTTACTGGCATTTCAGAATTGTCAGCGGTAGAAAGAATTCGTCAATTCTTCAAATTCATCTCAATTAATCAAAAGATTTTACGCCTTACTAAATTGACATGAGAGTATACTTTCTCATACTAGTACATCTTCTATTTCAGAAGTAGTTTTTTTTCCACTAAATTCTGGGGAGGGGGGGGGGGGGATAATTCCGTACTAACTCATTCCCAAAATCTTATTTCTCTTGTGATCGAGCTATGCCCGAAGAATTCTACCAGAACTCTTTGTCGCCGCTTGAAGGGGAATTATGAAACTTCATGGGGGTCTCATATAAGCTACAGCTTTCCTAGAATATTTAGATCAGCGGATTGGGGAGTTGAAAGAGAGATTATATTTCTACGACCGTGTTATGAAATTTTCCGGGACTCCCTCTCGGCAAATTTGAGGAGTATTTTTGCATAGAGTACATATTAATTTTCAAAATTTGATTTTTTCTCGTTGTCAAAGGAAGTTCTTTTCTCTGTTCATTAATGAACCAAAGTAATCAGAGTTCGATGCTTTTTTTTTCGTTTGGAAAATGGGAGGATTTATAGCGGTCATTAAACATTCGTTGAATATTTCATTCATTAACTCGAAAAAACTGTGAATTGTGTATACAATTGTTATTCAGAGGGAGCAAATGGATAGCAATTGCATCGCATTCACAACTGTTTGCAATTGTTGTGCGGCGTAATATTAAAATGAAGCGATTTTGAGAAATGGCAGCAAAAACCGTAGGTTTTCCGATTAAATAATCAAGTAGCGAATTTCTTATTTTCAATTCCATAAAAGATCATATCATATAATTTTGAAAGGAAATATCTCAATAGGGGATAATAAAAAACATTTCCTTCTCTATATTAATAAACAACATTGACTAAATCGATTAAAAGCCGAAAATACAGATTCTTTGCGAACATGAAAGAATTCACTCCGTAGAAAATGTGTAAACATCCTTAACTGCTCGAAGATGCGCTTGAGTTCTTTGGTAAACTCACGGAGGGGAAAAGAGGGGATTGAATAAACTCCGACAATACGAAAGGTCTCATATTAAATCGTTACTTTCACGTGGCCCCTTGACCTAGTCCATTGCTTTTCTTCTTTTCGCATACTTGTTGCCGGGATTCTCAACGACTCTATAAATACTTGTGACTGGAATCAAATTATGCACTGAATTTTTATCCTTTGTATAAAATACCTCGAGAGCACCTCAATTGGGAATAATTATTTTTTGTATTTATAATTTATGGAAAGTTCAGCATCAACAGCTCTTTATAATTACGAACATTACTATTTTGTAGAGAATTCTCATTCAGTTTTTTCACCAACTGAGGAATCTTGTTGAAGGTCTAGTTAAAATTAAAGAATTTGTGATCTTTTGCCTCTAAATTAACTTCAATGCCCGTCTCTTCCAATGAGAGTTAACTAAGATGAGCTTGACACATTCAGAAACCTGGTCTATCTTCTCGAAATAGATTGCTGATTAAAAGTTTCATCAATTTGTTAATAGCGAGGAACCGAAGTACCTCGATAGTTCCATTCGAAATCCATTAAAGACATCTCTCCGTGTTAGCTGTATTACGATAATGACTGGTTGAGGTTAATCTGCATCTGATGATTTACAAGGTTATGGGGCCAGGCCAGGGAATCATGACACGGTGCCAAACGTTTACGATGTGAAATCATCGAAGGTCAGTTGCGATATGATCAACAACCATTGAAAAGTTTATGGATCAGCAGATATGAGGAGAGATAGTACATTCACGTTGTATTGTGCCTATACGAGCCATATTGATCCACTCGCCTCTCAATTCTGAGTGGTATATACGCGTATATCTGCATCCTATCGTTTTCGTCGGAGGGTATCTGGGTCTTTTAATAGGTCATGCACCGGCTCTCATCTTGGATTTCCCAACTGATAGCGCTCGTCAGCCGATAAGAAAACAAAAATAGAGAGGAAGATATTCGCAGGAAGGAAGGATCAATGAAACTTTTTTAGCTTTTAGAGTTTAACCCCCGAAGGGATTGACCGAACGGCTATGACAAATTCAACTGCCAATATTTTGAGGGAATTTTATGGTTGAATTATGAAACAGGGTAGAAAAGTCGATTGAGCATTGGAGACACATGGAAATTCAGAGAGTTCTGCAATTGCTAGATATCGTGGAGAAATTTATGAACGCGATGCTTCAATTAATAAAACCAAAGACTTACTCTGAGTGAAAAATATTTTTCCAACAGTTGTTGTCCTGATTTGAGATATAAAGATTATTTTATTAGGAGCAGAATGTGATTTTTCAAATCTAGTCTAGCTCGACTGGTTTATTTTAGTACATTTTGACACTAGGCCGTGAAGAACTTTTCTGGCGAATAGGAGGTTACAGGACGAGCCGAAGGCGAGTTTTGTAATCATATGAGGCAGAAAAGTTCTTCACAGCCGTGTGTCAAACAATATTTTTTGTCACGACGTCTGTGGGCGGTGTTTCACGGACGCGAAGCGGCC
>JAPYZN010003349.1:0-12830 GCA_030522865.1 Psyttalia lounsburyi | reverse complement strand
TCGCCTCATTTTTTTTTCTCTTCTCTTTTGATCTCAGCTATTCGTTTAAATTGATAACGGCGAAAACTTTTGCATTAACATCGACAACAATAGTAACGGTGGTTTTTGTTCGATATAAAGTAGTTTTTTATAACGTTCATGCAAAATGTCTGTCACTCCTTCGGATAATACACACGTCAGATTTTCTACAACAGTTGGTGAACTCAAGGGAAGATGTATTTGTGGGTTAAGATCGAGGGAAAGAGGAAGGGGTTAAGCCTCAGCCTCGCATGATATTAATCTCAGCCGGAGGTCTGTCATTATTTACCCGACACCTGTAATTTATTCACCTCCTTAAAGAGGCCTGTAATGACCGACTGACCGAAGACAAGAATAAAGAAACCATCGATACTTCAATAATTCTGAACATTCGCACTTCAGTTGATGACTGAGTATTTTCTTGGATATTTAGATGAGTTGTGGATCGAAATTATAGGTAACAAGTTGAAGGGTTCTCGCCTCCTTTTTAAGTACTAGAATTTTTTTGTGAAAAATTTTATGATTAAAAAATGACAAAATTTCGTTGCGCAACAGGAGGACAGCAAAAATTTATAGAGAAATATTTTTCTTACTTCTCACGGACTTTGAGATAATTCACGAAATAAAAATAATCGAAATAAATTGTCATTTCATCACTAAAAGATATAAAGTCTTTCAAGTCACATTTTGAGTCATTTTGCCACTGTCACCCAGGGGTTTTTATCGTTAAAATTTCATTAACACCTCTTGCCGCCTCAAATTCGCTCCCTTTCCAACGCTGAACGGTGGAAAAACTCCGTTAGTGTGCGCTCTGAAGAATATTATAGAACTTTTCGTTTTACTTTTTAAGTAATTCACCTCCCGTTGATATATTTTCCCCTGCTCATGTCCAACACACGCTTTTACGAACTAATTGAGTTCACAAATCGCTTCCGGGTTTTGCGGCAAGACCACCAAAGGATGAAAATATTGTTTTTACGATGTGAAAAAAAAAATGAAAATGTATGTCAAACGAATGGTGCGATTAATTATCGAGGAAGTAGTGGTAATAAAGGGGTAATTAGGGCTTTCTGGAACAGTTGGGGAAACAAACGGGTGGATATACCCCATCATCAGTGCCTCCAATTTTCGACAAAATGTGACCCTTATTTTTTTTTTTTTTTTCATCATAGAATACTTTGAATGGAGAGGGGATTAAATGCGGAGCGTGGGCGGACTACGTGGGGGCGCATTACGAGTCGCGAGAGCCTATTCACATTAACCCTTATGGAAAAAAAGATATTGGGAGAAGGGGTTGAGGGATCGAAAAATTAGAATAGTTTTTTTTTTTCATTTTAATTATAGACGAGAGCCCATCAGCTGTTCAGCTCTGGAGAAAATCAATTTTTTTTATGAATTTTCGGAGAGATATCGTTTAATTATTTTATTTTTTCTATGAAAATGCGTTTTTAATTCCTGTAATAATGAATAATTGATCTGTTGCCGTAATTAGCTATATACAGTCCTTTTTTTTTTTACTTCGTCGTTTGAAAAAATCATCACGTACACCAGTAAAATTGACCGTGCAATGTTAAAGCCCTAGTTCGCCGCCCATTAATACCGACGAAAAATTGCCGTTTCGTTATTACGTGAATAAAAATTAAGACCACCCCTTTTGCGCTGACTCTTCTTCCCTGTTCTCACGATAAATTTTTTTTTTATTAGAAAAATTGAGGCTTGTGAAAGAGCACGAGAGAAGAATGTAATCTTTCGGAGAAAAAAATGTAATAATCTATTTTTATTCGAAAAAACAAATTCGCTTATTAAAATGTTTATTATGTAAATTCCGTAATATCACCAGAGAAAATAATTTTCATTCAAAATTAATGCAACTCTTTGTTTAGTTTTTAATTGTGATGTATTGGTGATAAAGGCGGAAAAAGATCCTCGGAAACTGACAAAAAACTAATATTCCGACAAAAAAAGCGGAAAATCTCCGGGAAATAGCACTTCCATCTCTCCACCAGTCGTTAGCATTTTGCTTTGATTTTTCTTGCGACGTTCGTCTGAGTATTCTGTCGCATGAATTCTTAACCGGGCGAAATTAGCGAATTAAAAGTGAAATGGCGGGATCAGAGAAACTTGAGAAGAAAGTGGAAAATTTTACGGTGAAAAAGGTGGAAAAATACTGAGCAAAGGTGACAGCAGGTGAAATGGAGAAAGAGTTGGCAAGTGGGTGGCTTCAAACAAATGTCGGAGTGAAAAGAGGACTGAGAATTGTTTTCTTTCTCATTTCCGACAAGTGTCACGAGCAAATAACAATTTTAAATTCAATTTTTCGTCTCCTTTAAATAAATATATACTTAATGTGAATGTTTAAAATATTATTTTTGTATATATTCTAACCATGACTAAATAATTTACCCCTGAGACTTCGTTAGTATTGCAATATTTCAATGAATTATTACGGAAAATATTACACCGAATGATTTGCCTAAGCAGACTCTGTTTCCGCTTACAATTTTTTCACAAGTAATTCTAAAAATTTGAGCATCAAAAACGAAAGATAAAGAACAAAAAAACCTCACCTCCCCCTTCAAAAATTCGCCCAACCCCAATAATTCCCAAAAATTGTTCAAAATTAATAATCCCCAACACCCGCCGATAAACCGCCGTATAACCACCGCCTAGATTAGATTTACCACCTTCCAAAATCGAATTTTGCGTTGGGTGCGAAGGAATAACCCCCCCCCCCCCCCCCCGTGTCGCCCTCCGGCACCCGCTCCCCCATAACCATATATCACTTCATACGAGGTCATCCACAGCCTCCCAAACGCATGTGTGTTGCATCCCTCCATTTTACGCTGATACAACCTAAAAAGGACAGAGACTGTGCGCAGATATCCCAAAATCAGTCTTTGCGCTGTTATCGAGCGACGCCGGCGGGAGGAGGGGGACGAGGCCCCCTTACGAAAAATACCCGCGCTTTTTTCTCTCGTTCGTTCTTTCGCCGCCAGGAGTTGGACCCCATTTTCCAGTAGTGGGGAGGGGGGGGGGGGGCAGAAACTGCTGGGATTGGCTGAAAGATAGGGTGACAATGGGGGGCGGGGGGTGCGAGGGGGGGGGGGGGGGGGGGGGGGGGGGGGGGGGGGGAAATAAACGGGACGCGAGCTGCCCTAACTTATTTGTCTACTGGCCGCTATTGACTAGCTATCGATGGTGTAGCACTCGTACATTATATTGTCCACTACAATCATTGAATCTTTAGTTAAATTCAAGGGGTGGAATGGGGGGAGGGGGGAGGGAGGGAGGGACTCACTTAATGATCGATGCAAATGAATTATACATGTGGCGGTAATGAGGTGCGCTGCTCTTTCAATTATTTGGGAAAAAAATGAAAGAAGATGGCCGGATTCAGAATTTATTTATTTTTTTTTCAGTTCAAGGGAAATTAGAGGGACATCGATTGCCCGGGCGGTTAATGGGAGAATGGAGTTATCGTGTTTTTGGGATTCATGTCAATGAGGGAGAACTGATATAGAAGTGGATAAATATTTGAATGGACGGCGGGCGAGTAAACATGAGGCAATAGTGGATTTACATTTGGAGGTTTTTCTCTATGGGAGAGGGGGGAATTAATGACTGACGGTTGATTGTGCTGGAATAATTCAATTCGAGAAAATAATTATAAAAGTAGATAAGCGGATAAGAGAAGCCTCAATTTTCTCGGTATTAATAATAATAATGTACAGTGTTTTTCCATTTATTGGGGATGGTTCTTTCTTCAAATTGCCGTAATATTCGTAATATTGCTAATTGTTTACTTAATTAAGTATTAATGAAATTATAGTTATGATTATCGAGTGATTATCGAGTGATTATCGAGTTAGTAAACCTAATAATAGAGAGTCTATAGTTGCGCACCCCTTCTGCATACATCAATACCTATTTAAAGACATTGTGATCTTTATGAATAGTACAAACCGCCATAACCACTTTGTATGTCTAGGCTTTACAATGGTCAATTGCTCTGGGAATATCGAATAATTAATGCAGCAAAAATATATTTTAATGATATTTCCCAGAAACCGCTACAACTGATGCCTCTGTATAATTATATTCCACTGAGTCGCTAAACGCATCTGCATATGTACCATTCATTACTGCTGTTATAATTACCCAGGAGTAGTAATCAACAGTCATTACATATATCAGGAAATTATTGTGCTCCTACACTCTCTCCCATACGCGAAAGAGTAGTATAACCACGATAGAATAAAAAATTTTAAAAAAAATGAATCTTTTATTTTATTTTTTTCCGGTTTTTCGCTTTCGTTTTATGTTCCATGCCGGGGGTAAAGTGAATCTTAATTCGGTCCAACGAGATTTTTATACCATAGGGAAAGGTTGTGGCACCCCCGAAGCCCAAGAGCTTGACCGTTTGCCGGGATAATCCCTTCCGAGTGACTACCTTCATCCTCTAATGAAATTCTTTCTAAAAAAAGGTTATGCACGGATACTAACCCAGGGGTCCTTTACCGCTCTCATTCAACTTTTCTGATCCTCGAATGTTGATTCGGTTTTTATTTTAAATTCATTAGCGATGGAGGTCTGTTCTTAATTTTTTTGTCGAGTGGATTTTGTTGAAAATAATTTCCTTTTTAACACTGGAAATTTTTTAACGAAACATTTTGTAAGCTCTGAACTTATTTTTGAGCTTTTTCCCCGTAAAGTTGATAATTTTCAAGCTATGCGGATAATGTCAGGAGACATCTTCGAAAATGCAAGTGTTTCGGAGATTTTTGACGATCTCCTGTTCTTTAAATAATAATTTTGTAGATATTTAAAGACTACAATCATTCTCGAAAAGTTCTTGCGCGAGGTTGGAGTAAAAAACCATTGAATCCCTCCCTGACAACTTCCAAATTGCTTGCTTTTCCTGCTCCTTCCCCAATGATGTTAACGATATTACGAAAAAGAATGGCAAATTATCAAGAATAAAGACTCACCCGTATGAAGTCTCGTGTGCTGCTGTACATGGCTGAGCTGTTTGAATCTTCTGTCGCAGTAGCTGCATTTGTACGGTTTTTCACCTGTATGGACCCTGATATGCTGCACCAACTGATGATTACTTGAGAAGGATTTTAAACACTGTTGGCACTGATGTGGTTTCACTTCATTACCAGTTATCATACCACCAGGCCCAACGCCAACACCAAGACCACCGAGACCAGGTACACCAGGCCTGCCACCAAGACTACCAGGCCCAAGATCACGTGCATGCATTGCACTCTGCATGGCGCTCTTGTGCATGAATATCTGCGAGAAGAACTGTTAGGGTTAGTTGGTATGCTGTACTTACTGGCGAACCAGGGCTGTACGAATTGAATCATTACGGATAAAGTATTGAATTGTTTACATTTTTCATGATTCAATTTGTATTCAAGAAGTCATTGTGATAAATTGAAAAATGGCATTCGATTTTCCGAAGCGTTTAACTTGGCCACGATTGCAAAATGAGATAAAATTCCCCAAGATTTTTTTACAGAAAATGTTACCAACTTTAAGAACGCTCTAGAAGGAGTTTTTTCTTAAATGCATTCGTTAAAATAATTCATGATTTCGTGGCCGCATTTTTATCATCTGATCAAAAATTAAAGGATCATGAGCTGACTGGGACGATTGATTTATCAATATTATGAAGGCAATTATCTCGGCCATAAGAGATAAAATAAGCTTTTTTATGGAAAATTTAATGAACTTTGAGAAAGATAAAGAAGTATTTTCTCCTAAATCCCTTCGTTTTCGAGGTTTCGACGATTTCCTGAAGGGCTTTTTTTGACCAAATAAAAACTTGAAAGACGACTCGAGCGATTGCTTCACCATTTCCTCTTTATTCGGAAAGGGGATACTTAGCTACTGATTTACATGCCTATCAATTGGCCCTCGGTTATAAACGGACAGTTGCACACAATGTAATACAAATGAATTGCCGGACAAAACACATCAGTATAAAAAAAAGGGTTGCAGCAAAAGGTGAAATAAAAGAGACGGTTTATTCGGATAACGGGTTAGGGGGGGGAACAGGTGTTACCTTACCACCCCCATCTACTCTCGGTTGTGTGGGTGAAAAAAAAAAAAAAAAGCGATGGGGAAGGAGGTTAAAACGTTTTATTACCGGCTCTTTCGTCAGATAGAAAGTAACAACTACCAGTGATGATGAACAACTGCGATGTCACTTCCAGACTTTGAAGGGAAAAAAAAAATGAACGAAAAGAATGAGGGGAATTTTTATTAAAATATGGTAAAACTGTAATTAAAATTGGTGGAAAAATTTTCGTGATAAGTTTTAAGAATCTTATGGCTTTTTATTACTCATCCTTTAGGAGAGGTTGGTTTTTGCCGGGACGAATTGAAATTGTCACAAGTTTCTACCACTTATTCTTCCTCGTTTTCACTCTCTCATTCCATCTGAGGAAAATTTTCACCCTTTCTCTCACATTTCTTTCCCTTATTTTTATCCCGACTGAAGTTGAGGAAGAAGACAGAAGGGGAAGGGGTTGAACGATCGACGTTAATCCTCGTGGGAGCAGAAGTGCTGCCCTTTTATCATCTCCATATTCTTTATTTTCAGACTTCCTACATCCAAGCCTTGAAATTTTCCTACGATTGTAATGATCAAATGAATTGATGAATTTTCAGTAGTAACTCTAACGGGGGGTGGCGAGGTTAATGGGTTTTTATGAAAAAATAATCGAGATTTAATGTTCAACGACAGTCACCGGCCGCCGAAATTATTCATAAGCCACTCCTTTTCTTGACTCTAAAGGGGAACCGAGCGACGAAAGAACATAAAACGTAAGAAGGGGTTGGTAAATTTCTAGCGATGGGTTTTTTGCAAGTGAAGACTCGCACTGACCATTAATCACATTTTTATCTCACTGTAGAACGGAAAATAGCGCGGGCTCCTTGGCTTGAATCTGTGCTGACTTTTTTTCTGATTTATTGCCGGCGACAGTGGAGAAAAAAAAGAAGCAATATGACCGCGAATGAGACATCAGGAGCGGAAGTCTAAGACTTTAATGTCGCCGTCTTGCATTAAGGAACAAATGATGATTTCAATTGTATGCAAAGTGGAAGATTTGCACCTCTTGATTTCGAAACTCACCACCTGACTATCCCCCAATCCATAAAGAAATGTTGACAACCGGCTCACCTGGAGGTGAATGTAACCCTTTGGGACAACCCTCCTTGGAAGCCATCAAATTTATCTAACTTCAATCCAATCATTCTGGTTGTTGAAAGCATCACACCGTGGAAATTATCGACCTTCAGGCGATTGCTCTCTCCCTCTCTCTCTGTGGAATGACGACTGATTCCGGTGTACATTAAGTTTGATCGCAAATTTATAATTAAATGATTAGTAAAGGACACCAACTTCAACTTGATTACGCTTCTTTGTCGAATTCATCTGATCAAGATCAGTAATGTCATGCAACATCAAACAATCGACGATGAATCTAAGTACACCACCAAACCATCACCTCAATGACATCTGAGAAAACTGAATCCTTCCAAGTAATCTCACTATGTTAACGGTCGTACTGAAGATCTAACTGTCCCCAATCCATAGAAGAATGTTGAGGACAGGCTTACCTGGATCGTAAGAGACGACCCCTTGTTATGATTCTGCTCGTTGCATTCATCTCATTGCCGAGGCTATTGATCTTTAGAAGGTGACTATCCGCGAAATGGCAACTGACACTCGTATCTTTTACGAATAATCAATAATTATGAAAGGCTTAATGGAAGATGCTCACTGTGAACTCCATTCCGATTCATTAGTTGAAACTGCCTGAAGATCATTCAACTCCAGTCGAAAGTTAAGAACAAATTATCTGAATAAAACTGATTACTTTGAGATACTTTATGCCAAGGAGATGGTGCTCTTATAAATGACAGCTGATTCTCAGGTATATTAAGCCTGATCAAGAATTGGTGACGAAGTGCTTGATGAGTCTTCATATATTTAAAACGACTGCTTCTGTTGAAACCATTCCGCATATATGAGTTAACCACCTTCATAGGTCGACGATTGAAGATGAATCTAACGAAATGACCAAATGATCATTCAAATCACATCAAATCAAGCTGAATCTTCAAAAGTATTCTCACATCTCCCTGACCACCTACGAAAAAAAAAAGAAGTTCGCTTGAACAACACAAAGCTTCAGCTATCACCTGCTTGCCATATGCCCGGAGGGAAGTTAGAAAGGTAGGAAAGAAGGTAGGAAGAAAGGAAAAGAGTTAGGTACAACCACTCTGTTTTGTATAAACTGCACTGACTCATGAAAACACACGTGACAACCGTACACTTTATTCCACCCACGTTGTGAACAGCCTTCGCATATGGTCTGAGGGATCATGGGTGTGTGAAACAATGTTGGCTATGAAAATTTACAGTCATAGGAGAGTCTGTTGATATTGATGGAGTTGGACTATATGAATGACGATGTGGAAGATAGAAGCGAGACCATTTGGATCAACATCTTCAATGTGATTGATATCTCTGATGATTACTGATGATCAGCATTACCTGAGAGGGGAGCCGATGGGGATGCTGATATAGAGGTGGCCCATAAGGTGAGTGATCATGCTGATAACCATTGACACGCGGATGGGAATGATGCTGAATCTGTGCTGATTCCAAATGAACATTTGGCGTTGATGGGGGAGGTGGTGGCCAACGTGACTCCATACCACCACCATGACTCTCACTTCCGGTATACATTCTTTTTCACCAGTAAATTTTCACTTTCTCAGTAATTCACCATATGTCACTGCCATCACTCTCAACACGAATAAAGAAATCATTCGATTGTTGGTTGCCCCTAGAGTTTTATAGTTCACAGATTTATTAAACTGGGATTGGTGAGTAGATAAGACACTCCACCATTATGTAAGAAAAATAGCAATATTACATTGCGTAATAGCTAAAGCTGATGAGGCGTAATGAAGAACAAAGTCCCTTATTAAAAATAGGATGATGGTTCAAAGATTAAATATTTATTGATTGAGAAAACATTATCACTATCAGTTTTGTCATTGGAAAAATATGATGTTGCTGAAAGACTAGACTATTTTCAGATACTGATCACTTATCAGGAGCACTCCCGGAAACAAGTTCGCAAAGGGGTTCTGGAATTTTTCATCCGAAAACCGGACAGCGATAACTGGGTCTTGATGAGATGGAACGGTCTCATTAAGAAAGCTATTGATCTAAATAATGAATAGTTCGATTGTCCAACGACGCCAGCTACTATCGAGTGGCGTTGGCAAACTAAAAGAGGGGACGATTTCTTGTCTAGGCTGAGGAGGGTGACAGATAGAAAAAAGGCGTCATTGGTTGTGAAGGAAAAAAAACTAAAATATCGTTAAAAAAAAACATCGTGTGAATAGATGCGGAGAGGGTGGGAGTGGCTTGTAGACGAGGTCCCGTTTGGACGATGCTGATAAGACGGATCGTGAAAAAATCGGCTCAACAGTGATATCGATTGAAATAACACAACCACGGGGGATTCATCGTATTTGGGACGCACAACCAGTGGCGACGCTCAATAGGAATCAACCAATGAGTGAAGGAAGGAGGAAATGCGGAATTTAACTCTCTCACTCACTCTCTCAACATCTTTATCTTTACCACCACTATAAACTCGAACATCTGAGTGAGTGTGGTTGAAAAGCGCCGGTAGAAGTTCCCGCTATTCGGGAAGCAATTCACCGTGGCGGTTGGTAAAGAGTCATCGTCCATTTGGATTTTTACCAAGCCGGGTAAATCGACTTGCTCGGCCAGACTAACGCCAGACGCTGGGCGACCAACTGCGGAGAGGTTAGGGTAGGGTAATAACGCGCCAGGGAAAATGGAAAGGTTGTCTGGATACTTTCGACTGGACTTGACATACTTGTTTTATTGTGGTGAAATGTATTCTTTTTTCTTTGATATTTTGAGGTGAAATTTTTTGACAATGTTAATCGGGGAAAGGACTTGTATTTTTGGTTGATAATAATCTCAATTTTTTAATGTGTTATTTTGTCTGTGGCCAGAATTACTATCAAAGAAATTTCAACATTCAAATTTCGCGGGGAAACGCTGACCTAGGGACTCCCCGAAAACTGGGTTGGCATCAGTGGAATTTCATTGGTTGCCTTCCTGCTCGCCATAGGCAGTATTGCTTATTCTACTTGCCTCGAGACATGGTTGAGCGATTGGACGACACAGCTAGCAGGTATTGTGATAGTTACACCGGGATTATCAGTGTCTACATCGCGATAACGCGGTAATACACAAACCGTCGCGTGGCGCTCGCGCATCCCTACTTTCTCGGCGAAAAGCTTTTACTGGCGTCGCCGAGGCGCCGGAATCACTCAAGAATCTTGGGCATTGTTCGAAGGACTGCCTCAATCGACAGCGGGAATTATATTAAGGGTTTTTCTTTTTGTTCTTTGATATGAACGGAGCTCCATCGAACTATTTAATCGCATTATTTTCAGTTGAATTGGTGGCGGGCACGCGATCCTCCGATTCAATCCAGTTTATTTTTCTCGCCGAGATTATTCTTGTGCTTTGATTTTTTGTGAAGGTTATGTAAATGAGAACTGACGGAGACAAGTGGTATTTTTTCCATCCAATGCAAAAAAAAGCTATAATTTTTCAATAATTGTCAACCTCATTTTTTCGTTTATAGAACCCAACTTCTCGAATAACAAATTAGTTCTCGAAATAACTAGACATGGCATGGTAGCTCAATCAAGAGACGATATAAAAATAATCGCGCAGGAGGTAAACAATGCAGAGGAGAAAATTTCTCGTGAGTGAGGGTCTTTGATGATTCCGGTACTAGGGAGATTCCAGAAGGCCAATAAAATACCTGGAGAAAATAATTCGATGGAAAAAATAATCAAATGAAACGGCCGCTGAAAGAAAGATACATTAGAGGCAAATAACGAAGGTATAAAAGACGCTCGGAAAAGTCGTTGCAGGGGGGGTGGGGGGGGGGGGGGGGGAGGGGAGTTAAGAGGAGGAAAGAGGGGGGAAGGGGAAATGCAAGTTAAGGCCAGAGTGTAGAAAAAGAGGGTAAGAGAGAAAAAATAAATAAAATATCTCGACAGGCCTTGGCTGCTGCAGTTGTTGGGCCACGTTGCCAAGCCTCATTTGTTTATCGAAGACGCGCGGGTGGTAATATTAATCTTTCATATATATCATGAATATCACAATCTGCACTCCATTAAATTAATCACTCGAGTGGGGGAAAAAATGGAGAGAACAAAAATCCAGTAAAAAAGTATTTTTTTTGTAGAGAATTATTGTTGAAAAAAAAAGCATAGTTATTAAAATTGTCCGTATGAGGAATCATATTTTGACGATGAGAAAATTGTGGAAAAAAAATTCAACCTCGACTCTCAGCGCAAAAATAGCGGCCGCATCGTTAGTCCGGAATCTTTCGTGACTCAATGGCATTATACGCGTCTCAAATCGCCTCCCCCCCCCCCACGAATATTCTACCCTCTGATTACTCTTCGACTTTCATTATAAACCCAATATTCATATTTATGTACATATACAGGTAAAATTAAGTACACGCGTGGCTCGAGGACTTTCGAAAAAACAAAAAACGAGAAAAATCGGTGGCAGTCCTAACTTCTCCCGAAACGCGTTTTCCCAACCTTTCATTTAGAGTTTTTTTTGTTGTCCATAATTCCACTCTCTATTTTCTCTCGGGCTTCAGTTCTTATTTTCTACGCTGGAGAGATTTTAAAAAATGTAACAAGGTTATCATTAAAATATACAGAGAGATTAAAAAAAATGGTGGAAGAAATTGATTTGGCGAAATGGGATATTTTTTTTTTGGGGGAAGTCCCGTAAGTTCTGGTCTGGGATTCCCGTAGAGGCCCTCGCGACTCGGGTAGGCCTCCTTTGTCGTCTAGATGGCGCACGTTTTGATACACGCAATGCAATTTCCGCGTTCCTAGCTGTGAGATCTGAGTGTGTGTGGGCGGTTGAGATGGCATTGCAAGGAGGAGAGGGCCGAGTGGATATTAAAAGATGTAACTGATTTACATTTGCGTGTCGCGTGTCTATCTTTATTGTCGGTTTTCCTGTCGCTGGATAAACAAAACTTGGGTCTTCAACAAATTACTTATTTTTTTTTTTCACCGGGTGTTGTGTGTGCATGAGTTTATGTTGACGATTTTGTTTGCATTTAGAGCCTATTCAATTATTAATTCATTGCTTATCAATTTGGTATAAGAGACTTGTTAATTTTTTTATTATCCCTTACTTTGTTCAGACTGATTTAATCCGGTGGTTTTTGTTCAGAGAAAAAGGAGGAGATATTGTGAGATAATTCAGGACTTCCGCAATAATGTATAATGGATTTTTGGTATATTTAAAGCGGACAATTGACGTTGACATCTCTTCCTGAGTTGAAGTCTGCAGGAGAGCGGAGAATGTTCAGTTAAAAATTTATGAAGACTTTTTATTCAGTGCAATGAATGTTCAGAGGTAAACCTTTGGCAAATGGCAAAATCATTTTTAAATTTTAGATTCAGTTCGTTTATTATTTATAGGGATTTATGTTGTGAGTGGTTGCTGCTGTAGAAGATATTATTCTATAATTAATATCACTCGCTCTAATTATATCGATTTCGCACTCAAACCAATGAACTTCATGTCAAATTAGTAACAGTACAATATTCATTGAGTGAAATCAATCTCTCGAAATTCAAACAAATTATGTCGTCTTAAAATAGAGATTCAACTAATTTTAAGATTT
>JAPYZN010003348.1:0-10057 GCA_030522865.1 Psyttalia lounsburyi | reverse complement strand
AAATTAGAAATCTGAAATGTGACATCTGAAAGTTGCAATCTGAAATGTGACATCCGAAAGTTGAAATCTGAAATCTGAGTTGAATCTGCCGTCTTTAGTTTTTTAATTTTTGAAATTTTTGAAATTTTTGATTGAATTTCTTCGATTCCTCTATCCATTCACTCGGGATGGTCAGCAAAAGGTATTTCAAGCGAAAGCTCTCATTGAACCCGTTTTTTCTTTAAAATAAACTCAAGAAGGAGTGGGGGGATTCGGTTCCCAACCTGATCCGATCTTGTCCTTGATGAGATGTGACGATCGAGATAAAAATTTTCCGGATCGCTCCCGTTTTTTCTTCAAAAATCTTAAGAAGGGGTGGGGGGATTTCACTCCCAAACTAATGGGATCTTGTCCTTGATGAGATCTATCGATCGCGACGAAAATGTTTTCGATCGCACTATCCGTTCGTAGATTTTGGAAAATAAACAGTTAATAATAGAGTAGACTGAGACGATGCCAAACTTGAATAGTATTTATTGTGGGGGAGATGCATGCAAAACGGACACCGTAATACATTTTTTTTAAATAAATAAATTAAATAAATTTTTCACTAATTAATTAGTAATTAATTAGTCAATTTTTTTTTATTCTTCCGATTTTTAAATTCTTTCATTTCCATCAATTTTTTTTGTGTCAATTATGAAAGAAACACGTAATTTAATGTGTATATGAATAGTGGAGGACTATAGGACATAAATTTACTGAGATAAATAAAAATTGAGCCGCCACAGTTTCAATTTTGCCATTAGACAGAATTCCCTAATCTAATGAATATGTGTACCTTTCCCCAACGATCATAAATCAATAGATAGATAAAACCATGAGGTGCATGTTCTAACGAGCAAAGAACAAAAACATGTTTTTCAAATAAAATATTCGGTAAAGGGATACAATACCACCCTCAAAATAATTATTTGGATTATTCCTACAAACTCCTTTGAAAACCCGATTTAATTCACCACTTAGTACCTAAAGTAAGTATAATCCACAATAAAATCAAGTTGGACTCAGTTAGGTGAAAAATTAGGGTGATGGGAAATGAGCACCTTTGTGCACCATGGTGCACCTTTTGGGGTTCATTCCAGCCGCGTCCCCGTCGCGAACCCTGGGTAGGGCTAAGTGCTGGAAAGGTTTGCTATACCTTTCCCGCACGTTGATTTGTGTAATTTCATAATTTGTAAATTAATAATTTAATTTTATACCTTCACTAGGGAAGGAGTGGGGCAGGTTCCGTACATCTACTCTAGCATACTGAATTTCAAATCTTTATGCCTTGATATGTTCAAATCATTAAAAGCAACCAGTTTCCGACACTGAAAAAAAACGTCATTTCCTACATCATATATACTAAATTACAACAACCACTCTTCAGTTCTTAAAGGAAACAAAAATTTTTTGAGGGTGATAAAGTAGCACTTTATCAAATATTCTTTCGACAAGGACTTAAAGCTAACTTTTGTTTCTAAATTTCTATTTTTTCATTGCCTAAAAAATATTGAGTGGGCGAAATTAGTTTTTTTTTCTCTGGGCAAAATCGTTTATACGGCAACCTGAGGAATAGTGGCTTATATCACGTCCATTTTTCTCTCTTTGATAGAATTTTCAATAAGGCAGAGATTGTAAACACTCCAATTAAAGCTGCACAAGTAATAATTGATAAACATGAGATATGGTAGAACAAAATTGCATAAAGTACAAGAAGTGCAGAACAGTGAAGATATGATGAGAATGCGTATCAAAAAGTAATGAAATATACGACGGTGGAGCTGGATTGAAACCCAAATTGAATCACACGGTGGAGAGCATAAAAAAATGAAGGAAAAGATGAGAGATGAATAGAGAGAAAGAGTGAAAGAGCGAAAAAATGTGGAATTACAATACACAAGCGTGCACATGGATATGGAGTAGGGTGAGATTGTGAAGAGCGGGTATGCTTCGACGAAATCCCACAAAAATCCCGACAATTTTCTACCCGCCGGTCAATGGAATAATAAAATGATATTAAATCGGAAACTCTATTGTTCTTACAGGGGCGTCAGCAGCAATATATCGTGTGTGTATGTGGTCAGCATTGTTTTTTACGATTCAGATGAAAATGAGAAATAAAAATAATATGACTGAGTCTATTATTTGACCATAGTTAAACATCAAAAATACAATTCTGTAAATTGGCAATTCTACTAAATATGAAATAGGAAGCTGTCTCGTAAGTTCTTAACACTTCTTTTTCTTTAATCTGAGGATTGGATATACATTAAAAATCAAATTTCTTCAGGTTCGAAAATTTTCTCGTATCCATTTCATTCGATACTACAATTGACGGGGATTCCCATACTTGTACAGTTCAATCTCGATATTTTTCAATTTATTCGAACACATGTAAAAAGAAATATTGCAGGCATGATTTAGAATTTTGGAAGAATAAAAAGCCTCTGATGAAGTTTTCCCTGCGAGATGCAACATTCGGATCGATACCAATAAATATTTAATATTTCAATTTCTTCGGAAAAATTTCTCCCGACATATTTGACTACCTACTCGTTACATGATTTGTCTACACTTAATTTGGTAATTTTTCCAAAATTATAACTCGGAGAATGAGCACAATTTCTTTCAGGTGACCATGATTTTTACTGCGTATGATTCATGCACATAAGAATTGTACACATTGATGGATGTGCACACATCGTAAAAATCGAAAAAGATTTACACATAATGAACGAATATTTGTTGTGCACATTAGTGTTGAAAACATTCACAAAAATACCATGAATAATTATTTTTTGCACAAAATTCGATATAAATGAACGGGATAGTTGTGCACAAAATGGGATACTTAAAATTTTGTGCGCAGGATGTACATACGGCATGGAATATCACTTTGCGGACAGATGCCGTTTTTATTAATGGAGAGAAAAGGATCAAAGAATCAATATATAAATTCAGAATACTAATTAAATATTAAATACATCTCCATATCGCCAAAAGGTTAACGCTTAAGAGAGAGTTTAGGGGAACGGCCATCGTCCACAGGATACAGGGATAAACTGAAAAAACAAGCAACAATCTGAGCATTGAATGAGAAACGACAGGCTTCGGCCTTAGTCTTGGTTACGTTCTGTGGCCGTTCTGTGGCCATGCATAATGAAGGACAGAGTTCCATGTAAGACTGAATGATTCTTTCCAGGAGCAATTTATTCATATCATACGTGCGTATTATCAAACTGATTCCAATTGAGTAACGATACATCGGAAGCACCAGACTCCACACTACCAGAATAGAACCCTACACAGGTCTGTAATTGAGCGCGTAACCCAATAAAATCTTTGGATTTCGTACATTCATCTGTGCATTTATTCACTACGTCATTCGTGTTTCACGTGTCTCATCATAACCTTCTTCTCCTGTCAGTTTAAACAGTTGGTTAAACACAAAAGTAGTACAATAGGATACATTTTGATATGTATACACATGTCATCCCTGATAGTGATGAAAAGGTCGATCCCGCGCGAGAACTTCTTTAGTGAGGAAGAAGATTCAAGTTTTCTCATTCAAGCAGCTGTGGGTTCTCTACCGACTAAAAGAATGTATTTGTACGATGGAAATTAGTATTATATCACCAGGCGATGAAAGTATCATGTGGCTTTATAGTCCGAGCCGAAGGCGAGGATTATAATCACATGAGTCAGATAATACTTTTATCGCTGAATGACGTATAATATTTGTCGTCTCTGGCCCCGAAAACAGCGATCTAACCGAACGGAGTGAAATTATAGAATCGCGGTTTTTCGGGGGCCAGGGATGAAATAATAATTTAAATGAGGAGCATTTCGCCCCAGTAATTTTATAATGATCACGAGCAAAGAAGAATTCTTGTAACATCTGTGGATAACTATCGCTCAGCAGAACAGAATTTACTATTTAATGAATGAGGGACCCTTAACCTGACTATCACGATGATTCATCACTTTTTAAATATTTAGTTGTAATACATGTTTAGATTGGATGGTAAATTTGCAAAATAAAAAAAAAAGATGGTAAATTTGAATAAATAAACGCCGATGAAATACCTATTCTAAAAAGGACAGACAGGTCGGACTCAGAACTTATCGAAGTATTGCAATCTGTCGTACCTATTCCTTATTGGCTGAAACTAACGAAACTGCGCCAATAACTAAACGGAAATCAGCATAAGTTTTTACATGGTTAAGTACCCCTACTCCACATAATTGCCATTGGGAACCGTGTGCCCACTCCTAAAAACGAAAGAAAAACTTATATTGACTTTCGTATATCATGGCGTCCAGTTTCACTAACTTCTAAAAATCTTAACACGATACGCGCTAGGTTTCCTTACAATACAGTAAGCGGTAGCTCGTGTTCGAGCTCGTCAAATATTTAAACGACAACCGAATATTTAACGAAATGAGAACACTTCGCTAGAATTCATCGGACATATTCCTAATTTTGGGAACTTTTCGTTTTACCATAGCAACCAAGAGTCATCATCTATTGATAAATTTATTGGTAGAGCGCGGATAATATTCGCCTAGAGATCAGAATCCTTATTGATTGAACATTTTTAACTGGCTTGGGTGATATATTTCTATTTCATAGCGTATATTGTTCCGCGGACATGCTTATATATATCTGTTATGCCAAAACATTGCGTGAGAGAGAGAGAGGGAGGAGGCTGAGAATAGATGAGGATCGTATATCTCGCTGGCGCGATCCTGGCGAACCGAGCCCTCTGTATCCCCACTCACTCGACCTACTAATTAACAGTACGCTATTAGCCAACTTGGTCAATTATACCTAAATTATTTGCACGGATGATACTATTCGCATCCAGGGCCCCATCGCGCATTGCGTACCAGTGGATAGTATACACGAAAATCAACGCATTGATCTCTACAATAGCATCGTGACATTCACACGTATTGTTGACCATATCCAAATACATAATTATATTACTATTGGCGGTATTTTGTCGCTCATTAAACACAATGTAGGTAATTCCAGTTTTAAAAGAGGTAAATAATCTTGAGCTATATGAAAAAAAACACAATGATTTCAGTATAGGAATGGTAGACAATGAAAGAAAAAAACGAAATCTTCAGTGGAGATTAATACCATCTCAACATTTGAATTTATAAACTGGAGATTTTGGAATAACTTTAAGACTTTCGAATTTTTTATCTTGAGATTTTCAAAGGTCTTAACTAAAGATTTTTGAAAAGTCACAATAAAGGGTCATTTTCTCTGGGTGCTACATCGATGAACGACCATGAAATATAATGCGGAATTATCGCATTACCTCGTTGCGACATATTTGTTGAATCCTGCTCTTTGTTTGCGACGAAGTCGAGAAGGAAATAGCTATTAATTGAATAATAATATTTTTGGTCACATCTATACGGATAATTCTTTGATCCAAAATGGGAGGAAATATCTTGTTTTGATGCATTTGCATGGACTATTGAGATTTCCTGAAAGGAACTACGGGCCCTAGCAGTTGAAATCGTGTACTAGTAAGAGAGAGTTGATATCTGTCATTTGGTTGGACGTGCAAGTAGCTTCAATTTTTCCATCACAAAGATCATTTGTTCATACTTAAATTCTTATTATTGTGACATATTTGCACTACCTAATTAAATTTTCTCAATTGACTATTATATTTTATTAATCACGGAGTCCCCTGAAAGATACAGTAAAAGTAAAATTGGTAATGATGTAGTAGATTAACACCAGAAAGTGGACCTTAATTTCAGGTGGGTTCGGCTCGCGGACTCGTGTTTACGAGCGTTAATTCCCATAAGTAAACATTCTAAATGTGAGGTAAATATTCAGTCACCAGTGCCGTGAGATTGATGACAGTAGTTGGAATTACATTATATCATAGGTGACCATAAACTTTAAATGGCATAAGTGTCTCGCGGATCTCCTGGGTATTTACAAGGATTCCGGAACTGCGGAAGTGCAGCAGTATCATGGCTATCTCTGTGAGTGTTATTTAAACTTAATACTGATTTTCACAGTGGGATGAATGAATTTTCGGCGATTAAGAAACATCACACACCTCACCCTGACGATGCCCTTGTCCACCTACTAGTTTAACAGATCCATAAAATTATTCTTCAATTTCAAGAATTTTATAATTTTTTTCTGACAGAAGGGTCAGAGAAGTTGAATGGGCCGACTTCTAGGAGAATTGGAGTATTGAGTTTAACCATCCAACTTTGTGTTGTTCAGTGTCTGTATCCGTATCAATATGTGTTGTCTTTGGGGCCAGATGCACCGCCACATCCAAGCCGTTGGCTCCGGCTAACGTAAAGAGCGATGAGGTAAGTCATTTAAATTGTCTACTTCAATGTCATTGCGCGAGTAAAGACGAAAAAGTAAACATTCACACGTTCGGGCGGCTTCCGGAGAGATTCTTACCTGAACTCAGGGACCCGAAGCTGGTGTGAATCTACTACACAATTAGCAAATATACAGTAAAAGTAAAACCTGTTGTAGTGTGCATGGGTATGAGAGTAAGGCCTGCCCTGATTCAAAAAACAAATTTCACGCTTCTCCTCGTGAAAAAGTTAATTTTGTGAAGCTAATTGATTAATTAATCAATTTGATGATACTTCTCCATCTTTAAGTATTTTGCCAGTTATCGCATGTGGATTACTTTTTAATTGTGAAGTTTGAAGACAAAAATACGAGAATTTTATAGCTTTCACAGTCACTAGAGTTCTTTACTATTTATTCATATTGAATTACGAAATCTGCATCAAGTATATATCTTCTCCGCCACTAAAACTCTTAGCTCTGGAATTGGGATAGACCAATCTACAAATTTCTAGCGTGAAAACTTTCATTTTTAACCGATTTTACCAACTACTTGACCGTATGAAAACGTGGAACAGTCTGAGACCCCACATCTCAGCTGGCCCTTCGCTCTCTCCGCCAGCTCTCCGGTTTCATCGGGAAGCGACCAACATTAAACCACGCCTTCGTCGGAGATCCCAATAGTATCATAGAAATATGAATCTCAGAGTAGTAGGAGCTCAAGTGTCAGTGCCTATGTAGTCATGATACGCCAGATGTGTGATAGCAATAATGGCGAAGGAGGCAGTACAAGACGAATTGCGTAAGGAAGACGGTGAACAGAGGAGGAGGAGTTCCTTCTTGGTTAATAATAGGAGTACCATTGCTGGGCTGAGGTTCTGCTTGATTTTATGCAATTCTTGAGTTCAACTGATATATGTATGAATAAGCTTGTCCTCCGAAAATCTGCACTTCGAAAAAAACAGCAGTCACGTAGTGTGAGCTGAGTGTTGGATCGCTGTTATAACTCCATCCGTTATTATTCAGCAAGCACGGATGAATATTCTTAATAGATTTGCTGGTGGAAAATTGCTCCAGAAAAATCAAGATAAACATCTGAACATTGTTCATATTATCAGGAAAAAAGGGGAGTTTCATGGACAATTTGCTATTAATTTTCAGGGTAGCGATTCTGAATTTGAGTTCGGGGTAAAAGAACTAGGAAATTCCAGGTTTCATGGACAATTCACTGAAATACTACAATTTTGAGTAGTAAATTTCCAAAGAAGTATTTACTTCCTGAAATTACATGAATTGTCATTATCCTGAAAATTTAAGACTACCTCCCATCAAGTTTTCGGAATTTGTATTAATTTACAGGGGCCAATGAATCTGAAATTACCAGCTATCAGGTTTTTCGACAAAATAGTGAAGTTTTAGTGACCAAATTCCTTGAAACTCCTGTGAACATTAAATGCGATAAAAATTTCATAGAAGTGTATCAGAAGAATCAGACAAAATTTGTTGTCAGTACACCGCACAATTTTATGAAATTTTTATATATTTTGTTACGAAGAAATACCGTGAATTTTGACAATCCAAATCGCAATTGTCTCAAATTCTCAATTAGCTGCAAATGCAGTTGAAGGTGATTTTGATTGTGGGTCACACATTTAATAATTCTAGATATTATTTTTATCACTGAAATTACATGGTTTCCCTATAAAGAAATTTCGTATAAAGGAATGATAAAAAACATACAACTACGGACATTTAAAAATGCAAATTCCGGCGTTTTAGACCATCTTTATTTATGTAAATATAGAAAATTAGAAACCTAAATTTTAAAACCTAAATTAAAAACCCTTCCCATTCGAAAGTAAGCGGACTAAGAATGAATACATGCACTTTAGTAAGAAGTCTCTTAAGTAGATGATAATCAGAGAAAATTGTAATTGGTAGACAGAATGTTGTGAAATTCGTTCGTTAGTACTATACTATATTACTTCGGGAAGTGTCTCTCTCGAATATCCTATTCATACGCAGATGTGGAACACTTCTGGTCGATCGCCCGAAGCTTGTACGATTAAAATTTGTTCCTATTGCAGTATCAATTTGGAATGTGTATTGGAGACGAAATGCTTAACCATAAAGACCTAAGGCTACAAAAAACTTAAGCTAAAACACCGAAGAAAGGGTGATAAGGTATCTATGCTGTTCCGGGTACATGTGGAAAGAAGGTCTCGTGATAAAGACAATTACTTTGATATTGATGGCTCCCAAGGTGGATAATGACTGAAGTCATTACATGTTATACAAACGATGCAAAGTTTTTCGTAAAACACATAAAACGTCGTTGAATATGGAACTTTTGTTCATACCATAAATAATTTGTGATTTAAATGTCTGAGATCCTTTTTGGAAATTTATATCAATTAAGCACATAAAAGCTGTTGGACTAATTAGAGAGTAAAATAAAAAAGTTAAGTGAAATACTCTTGCGAGACCTTTTATGTAAAAATATATAGATATATACTAGATAATTTATTTTGTCTAGCTGACCGTTTAGACCCCGAGAAAAATAAATGTTCAAGTTCGACAGAAAAATATTTTAAAATAAACCTATTTAAACGCAATCTCTGATGAATCCCAATTATTATGTAATTTGACTACAAAAATATTCGAACGTTGAAATAGTATATTTCGCTACAAGTGTGACGAGTCGAAACACCCCGTCACACGTGTATCCGAACTATATGAATTAGCTGTTCCTAAAATTGTTAATTTAGGCCAAGTGAATGCATGCTATTTCATGCTGTCTGCGTGTACAAATAGTTCCGAACGATAACATTTAGCCTTTACTACTTCTGTCACGCGCTCTGTATCCTTTTTCATAAAATATTTAGTGAGTTCTATGCACATAATATCTAACGCTTCGAACATAACAAATATTTTTATTGCAATTTTGAATTTATGAAATTGTGAATATTCAATAACAGCGAACTGATTGGTTAAAATTCTGGTCTTCGATAGTTTTCCATAACGTTGCTCTGATCCAGTGCGTTCAATACTCGGATCGTTAACAAATTATCTTTCAAGAAATAGAGTCGAATTTGTCTTGCAATGGATGATGTACGCCGCAATCTGCCATACCTCTGGAGAGAAATATTCATACAAGAAAAAATAAGGAACAATTCATACTATCCACGAATATTTTCAGTTAATTTCGATACGAATGAAAGTGAATAAATTTCAAATATTTTCTGAATTCTTGGCTTTGTCACTGAAAAAGACCGGAGAAGCGACGAAATTTTTCTGGTAATATAAAATTGGATTGAAATTCCACGCCTTATTCGGGTTTGAAATTTAAAAATTCATGAAAGTTCAAGAATTTTCCTAGGTGAATTTACTAGAGTTAGTTTCAACCCAGGTGAGAAATGACAATAGGCCCAAGCTTGGTCCAGGCTAGATCCAAGCTTAGCCGAGCCTGGGCCAAGACTGGAATGAAACATGGGACCAAGCTAGGGACTGAGGGTAGGGCCTACACTAAGCTCTCAGCACATGCCAAGATAGGTATTTAGCTAGTACCTATCCTGATACAGTAACTTAGACCAATCCCATTCCAAGTCTGTGTAAAGTGTGTACCACGCCTCTGTGAAGCCTCCCAGGTAAAAATTAACAAATGGTCCAAGCTCGGGC
>JAPYZN010003345.1:0-20193 GCA_030522865.1 Psyttalia lounsburyi | reverse complement strand
ATTTTCGGCTGGCTGACCACATTTTCGGCGATATCTCGAAAACTATTGATCCTATCGCCCCGGGGTTTGTTCCATTGGAAAGCTGAGCTCATTTCCCATTGATATAGGGTATGGGAGAATTTTTAAAATTATTTTTTGGCCACTTTTTTGGTAATTTTATGAATTTAAGAAAAACTGTAAAAACGGTGCGAAAAATTAGTTTAAAAATTCGGAAGTACCCTATATCGATAGGAAATGAGCTCAGCTTTCGAATGGAACAAACCCCAGAGCGATCGGATCAATAGTTTTTGAGATATCGTCAAAAGAGTGCCGACTTTGGTCAAAATCAGAAGAAAGGAAAGGGGGGGCCTTTGATTTTTTGCATTTTGGCCAGTCGACTGGCTGGCCAGCTGGTTGACTGGGGATGTCCAACTGTTGGTTTTTTGACGGCAGATGAGCTCTGGGCAGGGCTTTATGGTCCTTTTTCGCTGTTTTTCGCCCTTTTTGGCCCTTTTTGGGCCTTTTCTTCGGGTTTTTCCATTTTTCAGCACGTTATCGTAATTTTTGCGAATTTTTGAAGGCCGAGGGGGTTCTAGGGGTTCCTACTTCCGTTTTTAAGCTCTTCTGGCACCTCTGCCAGGATTCTTTAAGCCGTTTAGCGACTTTTAGGGCCCTTTTTAGACTTTGTGGCCACAAAACTGCCGATATCTTAAAAATTAGTAGGCGTATGGCCAAAACGCGTCTTTGATTAGCCTATGCCGAAAAATTGGGAATTTCATTTCAATTCCCTCACTTCTTTACTTTCCTCGCACAATCAGAGAATATTTCGATTCTTCAAATGACAGTCCACTTTTAATTTGTCATAGAAATATCTTAATGGAACTGGTATGGAAATAATAAGTGCAGTGGCCGTCCTATTATTCTCGATCATACTGCCCCTTGTAACTCAATTGTTGTAATTGACCTCCCACTGCTCTCAGGTGCCAACAGTCCAGCCCATGGGTCGGTCAGGCACCGGCACCCGACGCCGCTCCTCTTGGGGGCCGGCGTCGTCAGGCTTAAAGTATCTGTCCCTCGTCCCTCAATTACCGTCAACAATGACGGAAACTATAAGTGAACTGAGGAAACAATACATTCTTGATAGAGCCCATGCCATTCCTTGATACTCCGGGGGGTGAGACTGGAAAATTACTCGGCAACGATTAATTGGAAAATTTTAATTATTTCTTCTGGAAGATCTAGCCTTTTGGTCAACGTCAATCGTCTACTTTTGGCAATAACGTACAATTGAATACTTCAATTTTTAATTCAAAAAATTACTGACAATTTCACTGGTAACAATTGTAACAATTTTAAACTTTTGTTCGAAAGACGTTCGTCGATCATTCGAAGACGTAATGTTTCTTCAACTGGTTCAACTGGAGCCTGGAGTAGTTTTCGATCGCTTGCGGTTGAATCGCCCGCGCTGGACAGCTGAAATGAGATGAGGTTTTGATTAGACTAGGTTGACGGCGCCACTCGTCCGTGAGAATAGCCAAATGAGATGGGTGAGTCAACAGAAACGCGGTAAAATTTTAAAAAATATCGTAAAGTGTTTTTTAACTCACGAACATCTGTTGCTGGAATTACTCATTCAAATTTGGCGATTTTGTAATTTTTTATCAAGTTTTTCGCTTGAAAAAAAATTACAATCAATTGGTGAATGAGTGGAGAGCCGCGGAAATGCTCATATGAATGGAAAGCGCAATCGCGGGACTCGAAAAACTTGATGAAGTTGAACTCCGCGGGGTGTCTAACGGTTAAACGCCGAGTGGGCTATTATTCCTGCTGTGCCGCTCAAAGCCCAAACCACAAGTACCGTGATATTGGATTAAATGGTACCCCATGAAATTTGCTACCTACAATTTATCGAGACTTGATTGTTAACACGACAATACAATTTAATTAATTTCAACTGAGCTAATGGACTATTATCAATTCTAATTTTCATTTATCATAGAGAATAATTTTTCAACAGAGCTTCTACTCGAACATATTTTTAACTGTCTATCAATTAAGGAATGCGGCATTTTCAATCTTATCGCCTAGCTCGAGGGGAAACAATAAAAAATCGTCATTTCCAATTTATCAATATCGCCTCGGGTAACGCCTGAAATATTTGGAAAGAGGTCAATGCCCAATTTGAAATTTTTATCCCGAATCTCATGAAAAACACTTGCGTCAATGGGAAATCAGTAATGCCATACTCAAATTCAGTCGTAGTAGCTCCTAGAAATATGTAGGGTGAAAAATTCTGTTGATTTCCGTTTGTAGAATCCCTCCGAGAGAAAAAAAACCAATTCTTATTCAGAAATTGTTCCAGAGAGTATGTCAATAACGCAATTAATTTTCTCCTATCAAATATTTTTCTGATAACGCAACCACCAGCTTTGAGAGAATGAATTCTCATAAAATTGTTCTTCAATGACTCCTATTAAAAAATTTCATTGAATGATCTTAAACACTATAATCTCCACCATAGATGCCAAATTGATGAACTCTTGAGAGTCTTCACTTCATTAGTTTCATTTAAAAATCAACCAAAAGATAACTGAACTAAACTTGGAATAATTGGGTAAATGAGTAACTCAAAAATGCACCATCATTAAATTTTAAAAATATATATTTATAAAGCTTATGTACACAACTTAAAAATACAATATAAAGACCTACCATAAAAAAATAATGTTGAAGCAATGGCGTTCCTGTTATCTCCTACAAAATCATATATTACAATATACAAGTGGACCCCCCAGAGAAAGCAATTATGAACAAATAATAATCAAAGTAGAAGAAGAAAGCATTTGATCCTTTGTTCTTAATTTTCAAAGGCTCACGAAGTTAGCGGTGTAGGCATGGCTCGGCGTGGGCTCAGACACTGCGACGCTGACGGGTTTCTCGAGTGAAACAGGCTCAGCTTGTTCTGAATTCTCCGGGAACCACGAGCTGAGATCCTGGAGCACCGGCAAGCTCGTATCGTGGAGGCTATTTCCACTGCGGAAGGACTGGTCACGCTGAGGAGGAGCAACTTCACCCCTGCTTTGATAGGAGTCATAGACGTTGGCTGAGTTATGAATGGTGTAGTTGTCTTGCGTGAGAAGACTGCTCTGCCACTGGGGCTGCTGGATAGGCTGGGATGGATGTGCCGAAGCGTAGCTGCTGTGATTAGGCTGAGGATGGCTCTCGTAGTAATGCGTCTCGTAGGGCTTCCAGTAGCTGTCCGGCTGCTCCGAGGAGCCAGGTATCGGTGTGGAGCTTGGCAGTGGCACGAGACGGCGGTCCGGCTCGAGTTTGGCGTCACCAAGCTCGGGGACGCGGTCGTAGGCCCTTTGAATAACTGGCGTCGACACTGATGACAAATACTGGTAATACCCGGGGGGTGAACTGCCGGTGACTTGGCAGTAGTTTGGCGCAGTCCAATTCTTGGGCGAAATGTTTGGAGATTTCGCGACGCACTCTTTCTTCGCGGAAGAGGCTGAAGCTCTCGAGGACTTTGCCGTTCCGTCAGGCTTGTCGGATCCCTGTTCCTTCTTGAATTTCATCCTTCTGTTCTGGAACCAGATCTTGATCTGCCTTTCAGAGAGATCAAGCGCTCGGGCCATGTCGATGCGGCGCGGACGGCAAAGGTAACGTCCAAGAGCGAATTGTTTCTCCAGCTCGACCAACTGAGCACTGGAGTATGCTGTTCTCGATCGCTTGCCGTTGGCTTGCTTGCGAGAAACACCTGGAATAATAAAAATAAATTTCTATTAGACTTGACTAATTACGTAGTTCCACGAAGTGATAATGGACGAATCGGCTTGAATAAGAATGACAGACAGTTGTAACGCAACTTTTGAAAAGAAATCGTCATTACATTTCTTATGCATGACGAACACTTGTTGGCATGGCAGATGATGAAACCATTGATTATTCAGTATTACTAACCTTGATTATTATTTGAAGTCTGTGGAGTAAGCGGCTCTTCCTGCTCCGTCTTGATTGTCGGATGACCATACGAAGGAAGCTGAACCACTTGCTGCTGTGGAGTAGCAAAGTCGTTGTTCTTCCAGCCGTACTGATGTTCACCCTGAACAGGAGTTCTATAAGTGTTGTAGCTCTGCCAACTGGAGCCCGATCCAACAGACTCAACACTCGTCGGCGATGATGGAGACATCTGATTGTCAGGTGATATGCACTGCTGGTGCATAACGTTGCCGAAATCAAGAAGCGTCATTTTCTTGCCGTTGGTTTTTGGTTTGCACTTGGACTCGTCAATAATTTTCTCAGTTTTCAACCTGAGCTCTGATTGTCGATGTTCAGGGCTCGGAGGGCACTCATTAACTGACATACTGGCTCAGTTGCACGACTATTTGTAGAGTACCGAGGGAACGCACTGGCCAATCGAAGACTGCCCTCTACCGTCGAGGCGTCAGGTACGCTTGGCCCGCCCACCTCAAACGACTGGCTCACTCGAGTGCTTACGAACAATCGGCAATTATTGGCGAGACTGATTGGAGAGTCTTTAATGGAGATTTTGTCTGCAGAGCGTTTGCACCTTGTCCTTTTGTTAGAGTTATTACTACGGCAGCGATCAGCGTTCTCGAGACGAATGTCGCGACATCATCCGGTGCACCGGGGCTCACCTGGCGATAGCTACGCAATGGCTGATTTATGCTTCTAATGCTGGACTTACTTGCGACCGCCGGCTTCGGGAAACTTAATAAAACTGATGGATGTAGCATTGCACGATTGTTATTTCGTGGAGGAGGAAAGTGTGGAGGGAATTTATGGTGAGGGATTCGGGAATATACCTGCGGGGCATTGATAGACCCATTGCCGCGGGCAATCTTGAGTATTTCATTTTATTTTTCAGTTCCGCGGTGTGGCATTGGCAGTGGAAATATCCAAGTAAAATATCTGGTCGTGAATTGTTTTATTTATTTATTTCTTTTTTTGTTGACGCACGCTTCGAGTGCACAAACTCTTACTTCGCGTACATTGCGTCAAACAATAAGGTTCGATACTCGCGAGAATGGTATTTTTAAACTTGTGCGATTATATCACTCGACTTTCGCGCGTGCTATAAATCGCGAGCTATCTATCTATCTATCATTCAACTGTTGACGTTCTTAATCAATTTTTTCTTCTATTTCATTATTTGAATTTTCAGTTTTGGTTTTCAATTTTTATTCAATTACAGTGTAACAAAGTGAAGAAACAATATTTGGTTTATATTAAAAATTATTTTATTTCAGACAGAGACATCAAACTACAGATTTCACCTTCAATTTGGTATTTTCAGAGCACGACAAGGTCAATAAATAATACAATTAATAACAATAATAAAAAAATAATAAAGTAGAATAAGAAAGCATTCCCTTGATCAATTTCAAAGGCTCACGAAGTTAGCGCTGTAAGCAACGCTTGGCGCGGGCACAGGAAGTTCGACGCTAACGGGTTTCTCAAGTGTAACTGGTTCCGCCTGTTCTGAATTCTCCGCGAACCACGAGCTCAGATCATGGAGCACCGGCAAGCTCGTATCGAGGAGGCTATTTCCACTGTTGAAGTTCTGGTCACGCTGAAGAGGAGCAACTTCACCCCTGCTTTGATAAGAGTCATAGATGTTGGCTGAGTTATGAATGGTGTAGTTGTCTTGCGTGAGAAGACTGCTCTGCCACTGGGGCTGCTGGATAGGCTGGGATGGATGTGCCGAAGTGTAGCTGCTGTGATTAGGCTGAGGAAGGTTCTCGTAGTAATGCGTCTCGTAGGGCTTCCAGTAGCTGTCCGGCTGCTCCGAGGAGCAAGGTATCGGTGTGGAGCTTGGCAGTGGCACGAGACGGCGGTCCAGCTCGAGTTTGGCGTCGCCAAACTCGGGGACGCAGTCGTAGGCCCTGGGAATAACTGGCGTCGATACTGATGACAAATGCTGGTAATACCCGGGGGGTGAACTGCCGGTGACTTGGCAGTAGCTTGGCGCAGTCCAATTCTTAGGCGAAATGTTTGGAGATTTCTCGACGCACTCTTTCTTCATGGAAGAGGCTGAGGCTCTCGAGGACTTTGCCGTTGCGTCAGGCTTGTCGGATCCCTGTTCCTTCTTGAATTTCATCCTTCTGTTCTGGAACCAGATCTTGATCTGCCTTTCAGACAGATCAAGCGCCCGGGCCATGTCGATGCGGCGTGGACGGCACAGGTAACGTGCAACTGCGAATTGTTTTTCCAGCTCGACCAACTGAGCACTGGAGTATGCTGTTCTCGATCGCTTGCCGTTGGGTTGCTTGCGAGGAACACCTGGAATGATAAAAATTGATTTCTATTAGACTTTGCTGACTACGCAGTTCTACGAAGTGATAATGGACGAATCAGGCTGAATAAGAATGACAGGCAGTCGTGACACTACTTTCGAAAAGAAATCGTCATTACATTCCTTCTGAATGACGAACACTTGTTGTCACGACATGTGATGAAAACATTGATTATTGAAGAGTAAACCTTGCATGCATTTAAAAGCTAAAATAAATGAGTACTAACCTTCATTATTATTAGAAGTCTGTCGAGTAAGAGGCTGCTCCTGGTCTATCTTCATTGTCGGATGATCGAACGACGGAAGTTGCATCCGCATCACTTGCTGCTGCGGATGGACAATGTCGTTGTTCTTCCAGCCGTACTGATGTTCAACCTGAGCAGGAGTTCTATAATTGTTGTAGCTCTGCCAACTGGAGCCCGATCCAACAGACTCAACACTCGCCGGCGATGATGGATACCTCTGATTGTCCGCAGAGATGCAATGCTGATGCATAACGTGGCCGAAATCAAGAAGCGTCATTTTCTTGCTGTTCTTTTTTGATTTGCACTTGGACTTGTCAATAGTTTTTTCAGTTTTTAGCTTGAGCTCTGATTCTCGATGTTCAGGACTCGGAGGACACTCATTGACTGACATTCTGGCTCAGTTGCTCGCCAATTTGTAGAGTACCGAGAGGCCGCACTGGCCAATCGGAGATTGCCCTCGATCGTCGGGGGGTCAGCAACCCTCGGCCCGCCCACCTCAACCGGCTGGCCCACTCAGGTGCTTACGATCAATCGGCAATTATTGGCGAGACTGGACATTCTTTAACGGAGACTTTCTGCGCAGGAGGTTGGCACATTTTCCTTGCCGTTACGACTACGAAAGTAATCGGCTTTCTGGCAATGAATGTCGCGACATCGTCCGGCGCGCCAGGACTCACGTTGTGCTAGATTTTGAGTCGCTGATTTATGCTGTAAATGTTGGATTTACTCGCCACCGCGAGCTAGGCGGTGGATTATATCCGGCAGCTTCGGGAAACTTAATGAAACTGATGGATCACCATCACACGATTGTTATTTCGTGGATGAGGAACGTGTGGAGGGACTACCTGCGGGGCATTGATAGGCCCATTGCCGCGGGCAATCTCAAGTATTTAGTTATATTTTTTGGCTTCGCGGTTAACTCACCGGAAAAATACTGAGGGTTAATCGTATTCAACTGTTGATGTTTCTATTCAATTTTTCCTTTCATTTCATTATTTGGATTTTTTAAACTGAGCTTTCCCGTTTTCTTTTTTTTAATCAAGTGTTGATTAACGAAAGTATAACAAAGGGTAACAAACAGATTTTGTTTTCTAATTTTTTCGGGGGAAAGGAATTTTCTTTGTTTCTATCTCAAACTATTTTATTTCAGATAGAGTTCACCTTCAATTTTGTTTTTTCAGAACACGATACCATTAATAACTACATATATCGATAATTTTATCTATTTTTGAAGAACATTATGATTTCTATCCACGAAATATTTTTTTTTTAAAGACCACGGAAATTTAAAAATGCTGCGATAAAAATGGAAAGATAAAAAATGACAAAGAGAGATTACGCCCCCATTTCTTCAGAAGCTGTCTCCTCCAATCGACTCCCTTGAAATATCCCCTCTACCTTCAATAGACTCAGTAATTGTAATGCATGTCAAGCATTATTACGCGTCCTGTGAAAAATTGTTGAACGCAGATAACATTCAAATAAATATATTGTGATCTTTTGATTACGCGACTAATGAGAATTAATTGTAATTCAGAATGAAAATTCATTCACCAATTTCGGGAAGTTTTCGAAAAACAAAAGTGGCTACAATAACGCCCGGCAAAAAGCCGCCGACTGCGAAAATAGACAAAAAATGTGGATTGGTTGGTGGTGCCCTGAGCGAAATTCGAAAGCAAAAGATTGATCAGCGTCATCCTGTCGGGCCGTTTCCACCCTCAGCCTCTGACATCTCCCTCGCACCCCTCCTTTTCACGGATTCCCTTGCCCGACCGGCGAGCGCGTGCGAGCTAGACAGAGAGCGGACGCTTCCCGCGCTCTTTCCTCCGTCGCTCCATCCCACCGGCTCCTCACCCGGAATCAGCCATTCTCTATCCGCGCTAGAGCTGTCTGCAGATCTCCACTCGTTCTCTCGCCCACTCATCCCCCGACGACGATCTCTTCTCTCTACTTCTAACGTCGTTCACTCGCTCCTCTCCAAACTCCCCAGTCTCAATCCCCGGCTCTCACACACCCTCTGGCGCACGTTTTCCTCGCAGACCTTTTTTTTCCCCTGGATTATCTCTCTCACTTTCTCATTCATTTCTTCCCGGCACTCTCTCCGTTCTTCGGTAGAACGAGAAGAACGCGTCTTCCTCGCAAACCATGGGGAAGAGAAAAACATCCCTTCGAGGAAGGGAGGAGGGAAAAAAAAGTAAACGCGGGCTCTCGAGCTGTTTCTTCCGCTAATTCTTTTCTTGCAATCAACTTTTTTCATTTGCCTTGGTCAGGGTATTTGCTTGCTTTTTTGGACTCTAGCTTTTGGTGTTGCGACATTATTACTGCGTTCAATCATATTTGGAATGGTGAGACGGTTTTTGCGATTTTTTATCGTTAATTTTGGTTTCCGAATGAAAAACTTGCAATTGTTTAAATTTAACGTTCGTTTTTTTTTCGTTAGGATAATTTTTTTATTCGCGAGTTTCTCTTCAGCGGCGTATGTAAATTCATGATTTTTTTGCAATGATGTAGACCTCAACGACGTCAATTGATCGGGATGATTGACAGTTCAATTATCCCTAGAATTTCCATAGAAAAATTCTTGAAAAAAGGGCAAAATGGCATATTTCGAATTTATCAGCAAAAATCCATGCGCATTGACAAAAAATTCCCAAAATCGACAACAATATATTGTTTAAAAATAATTGCGAGTAAAAATGTTTATAAATTTTTTCAAACTTGACAGTCTCATGTCGTAATGATTTTATCAGAGTATATTTAGCGTATCAGCAAGGAGTGAGTAAAAATCACTAATTACGAGACGTAAATGCACGTTGAGTGACTTAATAGCCCATAGAGATAGGGAAAAAACTAATAAGGGGCGTAATTACGGAGAATGCAGACATGCACTCGTCATGCGTGCAGTGGACAAATGACAATGAAGTCATCGGTATTTATCGTAATGCGACAAAAAGCACGAGCGACCAATCGAGAGTGCGTGGGTAATTTTCGTTAGACGCCAAATCATGTCTATTAGGCAGTTTAAAATGCCGTAAATGAAGAGAAAGTGCGGCTGGGGTTACTCATGTAATGTACAACGAGATATTTAGATGAACGAGCCCGAACGCGGGCTACCGCCCGCTGTATTGTAAAGAAACCGAGCACGTGTTGACAGTTATTGTCGGAGTGTCGTCAGTTTCAACCAATAAGGAATAGGTGTGACAGACTTTCGATATTTTCGATTCGATTCGAGATCCGAGGTGTATGTGTGGGTGTACTTTTTATAGTAGGATCGCGATTGGAAACTGGATTGGATGGTTTTCGCGGGAATTGTTGTTCAGTAATTTTTATTTTAGAATAAATCGCGAATTATTCCTGCATTCATCGACTAAAAATATTTTTCGTCGTGTGCCAAATCGCGTTTTTTTTTTCGGGAGTAAATCATAAAAAATTGGAAACTAAAGTTTTTGAAAAAAATACGTCCAAGTTAATGAGTAGGTATAATTGTATAATTACCAAAATTAATGACAAAAACGATAACCAAATCGGATTATTTTTAAAAAATACATAAAATGCGTAAAAACTTTACTTTTATTATTTTTTTTCATGAGGGAGAGGGCAGAATTTCTCCAGGAGTCGATAAGATTTTCGCGGAGGCACGAGATTTGGAAATGTGACAGTCGCCGGATGAAAAAAGTCCGTTGATCTGGAGGAAATCCCACATGGACATCGATCTCTTCAGCGAGGGAGAACACATCAAACGGATTTCAGGCTCTCAACGTCAATTCGGCTCTCCATGACTTTTTCCTTATCGCGATCAGTCGAATTTTTTTTTTTCAAGCTATCGATACTCTCGTCGCTTTTGAGCGGAGCAAGAGGACAATTGTGTAACGAAACTATTGGTGGAGAAATTTGGAATCATGCTAATGGCTTTTTTATTACTCCCTCGGTATAATTATGAGAATTCGGTCAAATGGACAGTTTTACTCCGAAAAAAAGAGCCCATTCCTACTTCAAAGCGACAACAATTACTATCATTATCGATAATTTTAAAGTAAAATTGTAGAATTATTTTTCTCCAATTTTTTTCTCGTCATTTATTGGTATTTTTAAAAAATACCGGTGGAGAACAAAAAAATTCCTATCGATTTCTAAAAATATTTGACCTCCATATAAAATCCATTTGATTCGGGTGATTCATCTATTCAATGGCATTGATTATTAATCATTCGTATTTTATTGGAGAGACGGGGTCATTGAATCACGAAAAAACAATGAACTCTCTTATTGCTCTAGAATGATTTATTTTTAAAATTGTTCTCAAGTTAATTACAAATTAAATTCGTTAATCAAATCGAGGAGAGTATTTAAATTAAATCAATTTAAATTACTTGTCTTGTCCAATTGACGAGTCGACTGATAGTTTTCAATTAATGACGCGTTCGTCTTCAAAAATTTTGTCTTCCAATTTCTAAAAAAATAGTTTATCAGTTTCCCCGAAGCTTACTTTCTTGAAGAACTTGAAAGCATATCGCAGCTTTTGTATAATACAATCTGTAAGTTAAACGGGGCGGCGGTGGGTCTCCCCGAGAGGACGGAGACAAGGAAAAGTAAGCGGGTAAGGGTGAAGTTTGAGAAGGGATAGCCCAGGAATACCGTGAGATAGGATACAAATAAAGATGGGTATAGCCGTTTTGCGGTGTATGAAGCGACAGAGGTAAATGAGACAGAAATAGAGAAATACTGGGAGTGGGCGTGAGGACGCCGTTCCCAACCCTCGGTCTCTCTCTCCCTCTCGCTCTTTCTCCCGTCGGATAACATCGGCAGGAAATGAAAATCGCGCCGAAACTGTTTAATTTAGATAAAAGCATATGTTACACGCGGTAAGGACCCCGCCAACAGTCACTGGCTAGGGAGTATTTTGTTCGCGTTGAGGAGGTTCCCCAGAGTCCGCTGAAAACATTGCCCGCCGTGACGGGAGAACGGGGGATGGAATTCCCGGGAGTCGGTACATCCACTCTTTTGACTACAATCGATCTTATTTTTTGGGAGAAGCTGGCGACTCGAGTCGAGTGATTTTCAAGAGATTTTTCCTATCGATCTGATGTTTTATGCATTTTTTGTTTCATTTTTCTTCACTTGGCTAATCTCACGGAGTGCGCTTGAAAAGAAAGCGATTGATCTTCTTTTGGAGAAATCCGAGGAATAAATCATATTTTCTTACATCGGTGTCATATTTTATTCAATGTTTACTGTCAATTACTACTAATACTGCTAATTTTGAAAAGGTGAGACGACGAGGCGGGCAGGGGCGGGAAGGGGCGTGGGTCCTTTTTCTAATTACAGTGGCTCCCGGTAAGTGCAGAATCATTACGAGTTTTCAATTTGTAAGTAGACACCGTAATTACCGTCTTATAAGTTGTACAGTTATAGATATTATACACATCTGACACACACCAATTGACGTCTAGACATTCTCAATGCGTCACTACAGTATACGACGTAATGAAGTGAACAGGGCACGCGCTAGTGCTTATGCATAGTTAAGCGATACGATTCCAAAATAGATTAACTTCTGCATTAGGCGCCTCCCTCGTCAAGGGTTTGTCGTTTAGTTGTGGCATCAGATTAACCCCAGGTAGCGCACGTCAGTCTTTTATTTGTAAGCGATACTAAAACAAAAATGAAAGTCCACAGGAAGAGCTGGAAATGCGTTAAGCAAGAAGCGTAAAAACTCTAAAATAAACCTCAGATCGATTTTTATTTTTTAATTTCAATGAACACATGGAATTAGTACAATTTCAATTAACGACGCTAGCTTAGTAATAATCAGAGCTTAATAGTCCTCCGCGTGTCAAATCTCGCAGTCATCATCCAGTTTCGCACATTTGACGAGCGTCTTTTACAACTCCTCCCGAAGCAGTCTCCAAAATATTACGATCTGTCAGCGGTCGATCGTAAAAATCCACCCCGACGCAATTCCCCCAGTCGCCTATCGCGCTACATAATCGAACAATCGCCTCCTCATTCTGCCCTGAAAATTCAATTTCACCCCGTCTCACCCCCCGAGGTAATATAATCGCGTGTAAGATGACGTCTTATCATTATCGCTTACATACACCGTAACATCCCCTCCCCCTCGCATATTTTCCCTCTCGAATCGTGTCAAGTGGTTCGCGGATCGAGTGAGCGCGACGGGTTGTTCGTAACCGCCGCCAGAAGCCGCATCGGGCAGTGGTGGGGCAGCGTGAGATGCGGCGGCGGGGAGACAGACTCATCTCGTGACACGGATGATGTATTATCGCCGGCTGTTTGCACTTTGACAACATCCCGGGGGGGGGGGCATAGAAAACGCTGACTCATTACAGGTTCTCCCGTTATTTTTTTAATTGGACTAGTGCGACGTCGCGCTCCCGCGACGTGAGCATAGACAAAGGACAAAATGGGCTCGGGAAATCGACGCAACAATCGATAAATCATCTAATGAAGTGCAATTCAAAGGAAAGACTTATCGAGAATTTTTTCACGACGTGACAATAGACGAAAGTGATAAACCTCGTCTGGAGTCCGAGACAATTCGTTGATGTGTATTTAATGGATCGGATTGCCGGCGCCCTCTCGGCTGATTCCATAACCTGAGACTCGTTTGCTGTTTGATATGTCTAGTCTCACGGCAAAAACTCTCCCTTTCCCCCCCCCCCCCCCGCAAAACCCCCCCCCCCCCCCCCCCCCCCCCCCCCCTCTCGTTTAGCCTCTCGAATGGTGTCAAGTGCTTCGAGAAGCGAGTGAGCGTGGCTATTTTCAGAGTCAAGAGATTGTAGTCCCGAGTCTCAGAAGTGGGAGACAAGGAATGTAGTGGGGATTGGCGAGAGTGGGGGGATAAATTTGAGGACTACGTTTTCTTCAGTGCGATCATAGTTGCCGGGCGGCGGAGGGGCCGCCCGGCGGGCGATGGAGGGGAGCGAGACTCCTCTCACCAAACGGATGATATATTATCGCCCGCTGTTTGCACTTTGACAACATCGCGGGGGCATAAAAACGCTGACTCATTTAAAGCGGCCCCCGGGATTGCGTGCCACACTCTCTCTCTCTCTCTATCTCTCTCACGATACCTCAAGTCACCCTCTCTTGTTTTATCCACCCGATGGCGACCCCTCTCCTCTCTCATACGTCGACCCTACCGGTGGAGTTCGCTGCACAAACCGCACGAACCCTCACTTTCTCCAGACTCATCGCATCTTTCGTTTCTTTTTTTTTTTCGCGAAGAAAAGCGTTTACTCTCACGCCACCTCTTTCCCCCCGCCTTTCTATTTCGTTTCATTTCACAACCACAGCTCGAACCAATGGGAGGATATAATTGCACGGCTCGCGGTATTATTTTTATTAAGTCTAATTAATTGCAATGGGTTGTGTTTAATTCGAGCTTGGTTAAATGTTTTTTCAGGGGCGGGGGTGCAGGTGGGCCAGTTGCTGGAGCTCGCGGAAATTGGGATTCAAATTGATTGGATTAATAAGGATTTCTTTTTTTTCATTTCTGGGGAATTTTGGGGGATAGAAAAGTGGAAGGGAATTTAATTTTTATCGCATTCGAGTTTTGTTATTAAATATTGAAAAATTCATGGGTAAATCACTGAAAGCCGGCAATTTTAAGTGAATTATTTCGTATAATTCCAGGGACACGTGCAAAATTTACAGAAAAATACATTCTTAAATTTTTCATTAATTGAGACTTCAAGGCTATTTGTTTCGGAATATTTATCGTTTCGTTGAACATTCATGACTGCCGAGAAGCAAGACTAGCTGACGATTGCGTCATGAGTGGAATTGGATCATGACCTTCAGTAATAGTTTTTTTATGAGCCCCATGGCCTTTCCTCGGTTTCTCAATTTCCCTCTATTGCACGAATATTAGAACAATGATTAATTTTACAAATTTAATCGCTGATACAGGTGCCTTATTAATAATCGAGTTTTTATGAGGCCATTACCTTTGCCTCATAAATTGTCGTTAAATCGATGGAAACGGGTTTTTCCATCTTTCGATGTTTAATTCCATACCTTCCGCGAAATCAGATGATCTAGTCGATTAAAATTGTTTTAATTTTTCTTATCAAATGACTTTGTATTTTTTTCAAGGATTCACCGCACGAAAATCGAATAAGTTGGATAAAAAAAATTTAATTTACGTCAAATCCTTTTCGCTCTCGGGGTGTGTAGGATTCACTCATACATCATAAAAAAAGTAAATGAAAATATTTGAAATGTTTTAGATAGGTAAGCTGAAAAGGGCGTCGGAGTGGTTACACACGAGATCGGATTACGAAACCGAGTGGAAATCCCCGACGAAGAGAGGGGTTGGAAAATGTGGGTCGCCGGAAGTACTCGAGTGGATTCAAACGCCGGGTATTCAATGGGGTAAATGGAGTATTGCATATTAAATACGTCGGAGGTGGCTCTCGTGTTATTATATCGTATTTCTGAGAGATCCTACCAAATCTCGCTTCGACAGAAAAAAAATTCCATCGCAATTCGAAGAACAAACGACTCCACGTCATTTTTCATCATTACTCTTGTTGCCAATTTTTTATTACCCATTCGAGCCATCATTAATATCATTATTTACCATTCAATCGAATAAATGTTTGAATGAATTTTTTTACTGAGCAAAAACTTTGGAATTAATTTTTCAGCCAAAAATTGCGGATCCATTCCGTTTATCAGGTGAATATTCACTGAATAGATAAATGCAGAAGCAATGATATCGGGATCGCGGCTAAAGATCGCTTGTGCCGAGGCCTGCAGTGTATGCGTGTGCGAGCGGTGCGTGTAAGCCCGATGCGGTTATTGATTGCATCCCCTGTCATTGACGGCGCGTCACGTGGAAGCGTTGACTGTCTTTTTGTATCATTTTTTTAGCCCCCCCATTTTTGCTCACTTTTTTTCGCGACGTGCCTGTTCAAACGCTCGCGAAAAAAGCCTATCGGTATCGGATATAGGTCTATCCAATAATAACAAAATATGAACTTCCGCGTTCGCTTAGAAAACGATAATATCCAAAAAACACTCGGTAATTATTACAATAATTTTTATCCGTCCGGATAATTTATTCAATTCATGGGATGACCTCGGGAAAAGTTTTTTACGATTCAGTGGAATTAATAGAAATTAATAAATAGTCTTTTAGTCATGAAAACAATTTTTTTAACGGCCAATCAAGTGACAATTGATTTCACCATTTCATTTTATCGGATTTAATTAATTATTATTGACGCAATAATTATGGGTATGATTGAATAATTTGTTAGTGAATATTTTAGTCTCGAGGACCAGTAGATAAAATTTTTTCGTTAAGGGAGAATGTTATCGCGGCAGTGGGCGGAAGGGGTTTGTTTGCAAGATTTGTTGAGGGCGTGGAAGCGGGTGATGCTCAAATCGCCGACTGCACCAGGACTTACAGCAGGTAAAGCCCAGACGTAGGGTGCACCTTGAACAATGGGGATTGCCGACGATGGCCATAAAATTAGGCTCGAGTGTACAAAAGGACGCGCCAGCAATACCTCTCCCGCCAGGATAATCCGGGCTGCCGACTTCTAGTCGGTGGTCGAATTGTCATCACATCTAAGCCGAAGCTCATTATCCTCAATCCATATCCAAGTATCCGGAATTGTACAATAAAGTCGAAATGACTGGAATGAGCTGATTGCCGCACTCAGGGGCAGAAGTGTGCGTAAATTTGAGGAGTAGGGTTGTCTCAGTTCGACAATAATTACCAGCACAGGTTCCCCTCTGGCACCTTACCCCGACGTATTGTCGCGGAGATAATCCAAAAGGGCTCGCCTACGGTCAGGACTTCCTGAAAAATATCCACGTGCCCTGGTCAATGCTTATTTGCGCAATATCTCGGGTGATTTATGGCATTGACAAATTGGTCTGTCAGGATTTACGAGAAAAACATTGGGACTGTTTTTACATTGTCTTTCCGAAAATTCTGGATTTACTCGCCTCGGGGGGGCCCGACGGGCCCGAGGGGGGGATGACGAGAAGAGATTGGAGGGGAGACCCCACGCCAAAATTATTCGGGCGGAAAGAATGAGGAGGGGCTGCTGACGATGAAATCGAATTTTTTGCGGCGAAAATAGAAATTCATTACATTCAGTAATTAATTCATTACTTCTCGTGAGCTTCAGGTGGAGGCGACTGCTGACGTCAGCAGTGACAACCTGTCAAGTGACAATGATACGTCATGTGACCTTCGCGCTATCGCTTGTCAATAAATCGGTCAGATAACATTCGGTCACGGACAAATTGTCTATATAAACGCGACGTGACACTCATTTTTTTTCTGTGTCACTAAATTTGGTCGTGTGATCCTTTTTTATTCTGTCAGTAAAAAGTTCAGTAGAAGAAACAAAAATCTCTGATTTGTCACCAAAAAAATACGAGAAAGTCGGGTAATTTTTCGGGAACGCGGCAAATCTAACAGAAATTTCTGTAATCGTTACACTCGGACGTTTGATAATTTTTACGTTCCAGACAATTTAAAGAACAAGTCGGTCGCATTTTTTGTTTGTCAAATCAACAATGAACTCTATTTGCTCTTAAAAAAAATTATTATCAATTAAAATTTTGTGATATTGTAATATTACATCAGAAATTATCCCCGACGGACATTAAAATCGGGATAATTTATTGGCTGAAGGAATGATGCGTGTATGGACTGTTTTTAGAATTTATCCGCTTTTTTTCAGGTTCAGGAACATTTTTTGTTTTTTTTTTTTCATGGAGAGAGTCCCCGAACGCACGTCCCCAAAAGCTGTGAAGCTCGGTGTTGAGTGATGGCCGCTCAGTCGACCCCGTAACCGACGCCATACATCATTCAAGATGGCTGGCTTCTCACGCTGCTCGGGGAGAGACAAGGGTGACAACCCGCCCCCTCGCCACCCCCCGATCACTCGTAACTTTTGAATTGACGTGGTTGTGGGTTTTTGTTGTTGATAATTGGATTCGAGACGAATCAATCGTCAGTTGAGGCTGTTGCAGGGAATCTATTGTTCTTCGTGGGAAGAACATTATTACGGCCACTTAAGTTCATCTATTCAATCGTCTGTTCAATTATTCGAACCGCCAATGCAATTGCATTCAGGTTTTTATGACGATTTTTTCAGGAGAAAGAAAAATTATTATCTCGGAATCTAAGGCAGATAGCAATATTTTTGACTAGACATCTTTTGCGGAGAAACTCAAGAGCTAGAAAAAAGATTTCTACCAAAATTTCGATATTTCGCTTAGATCGCGATTGCGAAGTGGTAGAACGAAAATTTCCAAAATCAATAAATCCATTCGAGGGCATATTTTTAATTTATTAGCAAACAAACTCTACGGGCGCTCAGAAAATGCAAAATCGATTTTCTTCTGCAAATGTTAGCACTTCTGGAGGAGTAAACAATTTTTTTCTTAATTTAATGGACAGCTTGGGGGAAATTTAGGCTCAGGTGAATTTAAATTTCAAATAATTTTTGATAAATGTTCTTCCCCGGACAATGACTATTCTCCAGTGGTTATAGATAAGGACGGCTACTCCGAAACGCTCAGTACGATATTGGGTGACTCTGGAGTTTACATACATTACATTGGGTCTTGACGATGGAATACATAATATTTTTTGCATGTCGTCCGCGCCAACACGTGACGCACAGATCGATCGAAATACGGCTGGGATCCCCCGGCATAAGTTCGGCTCGGGAGATGCATAAATAAGTGCTCCCCAGTGGCCCTCTAATCCCGGCTCGAACGTTAAAAAATAATTCTTTAAATATCAATACTCAAACCCAGCTCATGGTAAAATTTAATTTTTCAACTCATTTAATTCCGGGAATTTGTTTACGTCTGTTGATAACTCCACGAGGTTTTTCGTAGAAGTTGGGAAATTCTCCCGACGTTATCTCATTATTCATAGTACGATTTATCGTGGGATAACGGAATGTTTATGAGATTGGGAAATTTGTTGCTTTTGTGGTATTAATAAAAATCGTAATTTCTGACGACGAAAATAGTTATTATCGAAATTCAATCTTTTCTGCGTTCGCTGATTGCGGATTGGGGTCAATTGATTAAATTGTCGTTTCGCTTTGAATGTTTTTAATAAAAATAAATAACAATAGGAGGAAAATGTGTCCGTAGAAAATATCCGCAAGTTAAAAACCAAAGACGTTGAATTTTTTTTAGAGTCGAAGGAATGTAATTCGTTGACAGGAGTTGTCAGTACAATTCGCGAATATGATTAATGAAGCAGTTAACAGATGTTTTTGCATGTTCAATGTCACTACATCCGTACTACGACATCATTAAAAATAATAAATTAATTGTGCGTATAAAAAATCCCCAGATAATGTCTCCTCAATTAATGAATTTTAATTGATCACTTAAAACACTCGCGTTTGAAGAATTGAAAAAATTAAAACCAAAATTAACGACTCAAAAATTCAATTCCCTTTCAAAATAGTCTCTTCCTCCATCTCGTGGCGGCCGCCCTCACTCCGGGGTTTGTTATCCCCTGGGGTAAATGATCGGACGGCCGGGGAAACTGCCTTGTCAACTCAGGATTCAAAGGACGACTTGAATAATTACTGATGAATAAACAATTAAAGCGAAAGGCTTTCTTAATAAAATTTTCGTTCTATTAAAAAAAAATGTCGTCCGTAGGATCTTTTAATGACTGGAATTAAATTGAAATAAAATTAATTGATAAGGTCACCGATAGGAAATCAAAATGAAATGTCAAATCCTGGGATTCTCAATGGAAAAGAGAAAATTCTGAAAATTAAAATATTAAAAATGGACAACGTCGCATTTTATGACGTTAGTATTGACGTCAAAGGGACAATTCGGAGGAAACCAATTTAAACTCATCAATATCGTCGACCCATCGAGCCCTGACGTCATTCGAATAGGCGAGACCTCAAGGAAACCTCTCAAACATTCCGATAAACTAAAATAAAAAACTTTAATAATAATAAAATAATCAAAGTTCAGTCAATCGTAAGTCATCGATTCATTCTCATCACCTCCTCCTCCTCCGATCAAATTAATTGGTAAGTTATTTATTATAATTTTTCAAACGATCTAATCCTCTTCGAATTGATGATTCAACTGCAATTGGTCGGTAATTGCTAATTGATAATTTTTTTTTGATTATTTTCAGTCGATCCTTCGACTGCTGCCAGTCAAATTAAAAGTTTTCTAGATTTATGTATAATTTTTGGTAGAGTCGGTAATTTTTTCCCGAACTCTCACTGGAAAATTACTCTCCGTCTGATGGAACTTATGGTCTCCGATCGATATCCCCCGACAAATAAATAATTTAGCTTTACAAAGGGGATTGAACAAATAAACCGAAAGCACTCCGATCTCGATTTTTCGAAATTGGCCAGTAGCACTCCTGCACCCCCGGATCAGTTTGAGCGCAACGAAGCGACAGCTGTTCGCCGGTTGGGTGTGCTATTCGATTGTCTCGCTCTTGATGATTGATGATCGTTTGGGGTTGCCTGTTCTGTTCTGTTCTACTCTGCCTTGACTCCGCGTCGTTTCTCCGTTTCCCTTCGCCCTCACTCGCTCTCTCTTTCTCTCGCAGGCGCCCAGTTCCGTTTTTTCCTCGAGCCGAGGTCCATT
>JAPYZN010003343.1:0-17245 GCA_030522865.1 Psyttalia lounsburyi | reverse complement strand
AGATTACGTGGATTGTTCCGTAATTTTTCCCAGTTAATGTGGACTGTCGGTCGACGTTCAATAAATACAGTGCAACTGCAAGTGCACACCTTCGGGGATTCGGCTTCTCAGACTTTGCAATTGTGAAAGGACCCCTCTTCGTCCGGGAAAGAGCGAGAGTGCCGGGTCAGAGAGAGAGAGAGAGAGAGTGAGAAATAGGGGAGAAGAGTGAGAGAAAGGGCGATTGTGATGTGGGAAGCACTTACGAAGATGAGCAACGATGAAAGTTGCGCTGTATCTCGAATCTCAGGCAGATAGTAAAATTTATGTAATAGCCTTTTTCGTGCAGCAAATTGAGAGCTACAAAAAAAGTAATCACTAGAATTTCGCTATCTCCATTAGATTCGAAGATATTCTTAAAAATTCCGAGTGAGTGCTGAGTCGACTCGAGTATTTTGCAAAGAAAAATCTCTTCTCTCATTAATTTTTGGCACTTCACCCCAGAAATCTCATTTACGCGCGTCAGACTGAGTTTGAGTTAAAAATCAACGGAATTTCATTAATATCACGAATAAGGCGGCCCTCCACTGATCTAGCATCGAATTTTATTGGAACACTTCATTACGTGTACGTGACGTTCATAAAATTCGTCCAATGGATTTTCGTCTAATATCCGCGCGCGAATTTCCCGTTACACCAGCACAAATTGATGAGGAAGATTGTGTTTCCGGGAGATATTGAGCATACCCGTCGGAGGATTTTATCACAGAATAAAAACTTGTCTCGTGAAAAAATAGGAAAAAAGGGGGGAGGAAGAAAAAAAAAGGTGTTTTATACTCATACGTTGAAAGATGATTCTTACCCTCGCGTAATCGCGTTCGAGCACACAAAAGACACTGCCAGCTGAGCTTCCTGCTGCTGATGGCTCTCCATTCTCACTCCCGTCGTCCTGCAAATGAGATTGAATTTCAAAGAAATAATTTGTGCAGTTTAACCTCATCCATTACAGCAACAAAATTGTCCCGACAAAAACTGCTCCCCCATTGGTGTTTTCTTTTAATTTCATTTTAATTAAAATTAAACATAAATTGGTTGCTGCTAGCGCGACTGATGGTTTTACTGGTGACATTTGTGGCCTCTTGTTCAGTTATAATTACATTTGTTATTGTGGTTACGGGTGTAATTGCATCTTTAATGTTCAATTGATTGTCTAATAACTCAACCATTTTCGAATGTCGAATTTACGGTTTAATGGGACAGTGGCAGATTAATTTGTACCAAGTGAAAGTTGACGAGATTTTATTGAATATTGGACAACTTGGGGAAATATAATAATACCGAAGGAGAACAATAGCCTATCGCAATTGACATTTCGGTGCAGTTAGTCGAGTGTACTCGAGGTCAATCGACGAGTTCTCAAATTATTTATAAAGTCAAAAATACGAGTGCCTTAAATGTCCAAATGTCAAGCATTTGCCTCGTCGTTAATTCGTATATTTTTATGTGTTCACTTCGTGAAAATAATAATAATAATAAAATATGATTTGTATGGATTAAATTGGATGCTGTTACTCTGTCGTCGGCATTCATTTCCATATCCATTGTGGCAAGTTTACGTGTATTTCTCCAGGTAAACTTTGAACTTCGGCTTTCTGCAACTTGTACGATAATACAGGCTCAAACTCTCTCGATATTGATACGAAACTAATACTTGATACAATGTCAAACTTGCTACCTAAACTTTACTTCCACTTTTCGTCGACTAAGTTCTGTGTAATGGAACGTATGGCTTTGGGAATGACAGATTGTTTACAAGTCTCCATGGGAATGAAGGAATTTCGTACGTGTATTTCTTCGAGGAGATCGATACTCTCATCCGATTTTTTTTTTAATTAAGAGTCCGGGTGTAGCCCCAGCTGAACATTATCGACATTATTTTTCTTTTTAATTTTTTACCTGCAAATGTGTCTATTTGGAAATTCATTTTTGTAGTAAATAGATCCCCAACAGTTATAAATTTAAATTAAAAACGAGAAGAGACGGAGCGATTTTACATTTCAAACGCTTAATTTTTCAAAAGGTCAAAGAAATCTTAAAAAATCGGATAAACTGGATAATTAGATTTTTACACCTGAAAAAAAATCGAGTTAGAGGGGAAAAAATTGGATATTTTCACTCAAACTTCAAAGTCTTTTGAAATAACAAATTTTATTCATATTTACAGGGTTTATAATTTGTAACCATAATTCATGGCATAAAGGCCAAATTACGGAAAACATATATTATTAATTTTTCATTTTAATCGCTTCGCGCATAATCACTCCAGTTTAACCAGACATTTTCACTTTCTTACCGACTGCAAGACTAAAAAACAAAAATTATTTCCTTGATTAGAGTTATTTTCTGTCAGATTGATTTATATATTACACACATTACTGCTATCTAACTCTGTACAACAATCGGTATGTACATTTTTTTTTGTCCACTGCGTACATAGGAATAATCTGCTGATTTGCAGCGCACAATAAATACATGACTTTGTGCGGAGAATCACTTAAATGACTAATTACATTCTCTCTTCTTTTTATTGTAATTAATTAACTGAGAGTGCGCTCTTGTAGAATGATGCGATTACTCACGGAACAAATGATATAAAAATTACTTCACGCACGAGTTATTTCAGCATCGACAGCACATCGATGAAAAAAAATAACGAAGTACCCAAGCAAGTCTTACTTGTGCCAAAAAAAAATATTTTGTAAAAATCATTCTTGAAAAACGACTGTTTAGTGTACCATATTCGCAAAAATAGATTTTGTTATACAATTTTTATTCTCCATTCGCAAATAATTATATTTGTGGATGTACTTCTTTGTTATTCGATATTTCGATACGTATTTTACTCTTCGAATTCGTTCGTTTCACTCAAAACGAGACGAGACAAGAAATTCGCTCTGAAATTAAATAACAATAATTATATGACCGAAATTTCGTAATTTGATAAAATAGGTTTGAACAAAATTACTTCTTGAGTTTAATTTTTCGATTTTGTCGAGAGTAAATTTATTATTTATTTGTAAAGCTGTCAAATTTTGCTGGCCCAAATAAAACTTGTTTGAGAACTCGCTCGGTTTTCACTCGGTGCAGGAAAAAAAAAGACAAATAAAAAAGTATGTTTTTCATTACTTTTCTCTTCAATGAATTAATCATATGAGCACATGTAGAGTTGGAATTTAGGCACCCAAGGAAAAATATCCACATCTATACACATCAGTCAAAATCAGCGCGCAATTGTTACACATTTCAATGGTTAAAAGCCCGTTACCGAAATTTTTTTTCCTACAATAAGGCATTTCGATCGTGTAAAAAATAATGTTTCTCCATCTAATTGTCTCAACTTCTATTGTTGATATACTAGTAATGCCGCTATATTAAATTCTCAATGATTCAGACAACCACACATATCAATTTAATAATAAAAGATTGCTAAATCTATAGACCCAAACGAGTGAGCATTAGAATGTTGATTAAGTTGATATTACCAAGGAATCTTGAATTCAAGAGAGATTGGAGTACATGACTATTCAATAGTTGTATTTTTTCACACATATTTTTTATCCTTTCATGGGGAGGGGGAGAGGGGGCTAGAGCCCAAAAATACATTTTTATATTTACAATAATAATGAGAGTTCTAGTTTATGTAGGATTTCTGGAGAAATTAAATGGGAAAAGACTCTGGATACATGTTCAATGGAATAAGAATGTCTTTCTTCAGTTTTATTGTTATGTTTTTTTTATAGAACACGTATATATATATATATATATATACATATATATATATCAGACTTGGTCATTGCTTGATCTTATTCGAACCTTGTGATTAACTCTACACAACTCGATAATTTCATAAGCCCTATCGGATAATTAAAATCAAAATATTTCATATAAAATGTGATTCAACAAACAACTCAAAAGTCACAAGTTTCTTCTGTATTATAAAATCAGTGATTCAATTATTTTTTTTTGCCACCTTTAAAATGATATTTCCTTCAGCTGAAACAACAAATTGAGTACCATATTTAACGGAGTCGTAAAAATTCGGTAGTTAATACTCTGACATGTAATAATCGAACAGTCTTCTTTGTATATATATTTTTTTTTCTCTTGTTTCATCCAAATTTGGGAATGCAATTGGCTTCTGCTGCATGCCACAAAGTAATATTTCCCCCCCCTCTGTATTTACCACTCTCAAATAAGACAATTTGATTTATATTTACAATATAAGTTTGGAATTACACTTGTCTTGAAATGGACAGAAGAAGCTTTATTGTCTTCTGAATTTGGCACAAACAGATAATTGTGATGCATTTTATGATTTATTCTCTCGTAAAGTATTTATACACAGGCAGTTATGTGATGCTTGAAATAGGACCAATAGTCATTACAATTATAACCGATCCTTCAATGATTTTATCGAGAGCTATAACACTCACTAGAGCTCTCATAAACGTAGTAAGTAGCAAATGGCGAAGAATACTCCTCGAACATTGTTGTTGACATTATTAGGAGATAAACGCTTTTTTTTTCATCTTTCTTTTTGTCAATAAAGCTAACCTGACTACAGTTCTCGAATGAAGGCATTCAGCATTAACTTTGCATTAAAAAAATATATGTGATTGATTTTATCAGAGTATTCAGCTAGTTGGTGTTACTTGTGACACTGTGAATGGTGTCACTTGATAGAGAAAACACCTGTTGCAAACTCGTACAGGTTTTGTATGTCCGTAACGTGGCAGAGGTACATTATTGCTGCTGCAACGGCCGCAAAATACTTTGCCACAATTTCTGCAGTGATGTCGACGTCTTACGACAGTGAAGCCAGCATGACATGCCATACAACGAGGAATTAATCTTTCGACAATGATTTTCATTGAATTGAAATCTCGGAGACAATTGATTATCTATAAAAGAAAAACATTTGGCGAATCACCAAATGCCATTGATATTTTAAATTGTAACGTACTTCGTTCATTCGTTGTAGTTGTATCCTCGAGCTCGTCGTCCTCCTCGTGAAGGGAATCCTGTCGCTCAATGTCCGCCCCATTGTCTAAAGTCTCAATGGAATTCAATCTCTCGGATTGGGTTGGTTGATTAGTGGAATTAGTTTCATCGCTGCTCTCAACTTGTGTACTATTCATGAGGAAGACACATTTCAGAATATTTCGAAGATCCGATGCGAAATTTGTTTGCAACTGATCAGCAACACCAGCAATGCAGACGAATAATCGATGTACCAAGTCCTCCGAGGATCTGAATATCAAAAATAATCGTTAATAATTGGAATTATGGGAGGGGATAGTGGTCGTTGTGTGGAATAATCTCACCTGAATTTCGCCCTAATTTGATTTCTATTGGCAATTTCAGCGGCTTGCATTGCAAGTGCAATCTCCTCGTCGTCCTGGCAGTCGCTCTGAAATTCACTGGTCTCCGAGCTCGAGTCACAGCAACTCGAGCAACTTGAGCTCGATCCACCATCTGTCGGAGCTCTACTAGGGAGCTCCAGATGGGATGAGGTTGTGCTGCCAGCAACTGCTGCAGCTGCTGCTCTAGCAGCAATAATACCAGGATTAACTAGGCTCACTGAATTAGGTCCTCTAATTGGAGTCTGCTCATCGTCCCTGGTCTGGGCATTTGCCGGGAATAAATTTTCAATGGCTAAGCCACTTTTTTGGGTTCTGAGGCCAAGACCATCATTGGGAAGTGCCGGTTGGGGCTCAATAACACTCTGACGTTTTCCATCATTGTCATAACGATGATCTTTCTTTCTCATTTTGGCCAACTGCTCGGATCTCGATCGTCTGTGGTCCAATAGCTTGCGATTCTGAGACGATGAGGTCAATTGACTTCTGTGGCCGGGCGTTTGATTATAAGAATTCTCCGATCTTGGCTCAAAGTGACACAAACGGGGACTCCTCTGCGGACTGTGGCTCCCAAAGTTCGGCATTTGCCTTGTATTTTGACTTGGATGAAGACTAGCTCCAAAATGTGATAATCTTGGATTGGACAGACAACGATCTGTCGAATTAGATCGAGAACTCTCGCTGCTCGGCGACAAGGGCCCACCACCACGAACACTGCATGACAAACTTCTCTGCATATCCTCGTGCACTCGCTTACCAATTTTTCGGTCAAATTTACGCTGGCGTTTCTTCAACTTATTCTCCTTAGTCTTACGGGCCGATATCCTCTCCTGTGCGTATCGCTCAATATTATTACCAATTTTGTTGATATCTTGGGAGGTTGATGGACAATTTTTGGATTTTAAATCACGCCAGAACTCCTTAGTCGAGCCAGAGCTCTCGATATTGAGATTGAGATTCTCCCAATTATCGGAGTAATTAATTTGAAAGGTCGATTGATTTGAATCACAGACGGATATTTGTCCATTACCATACGCCAAGCCCACAAATTCCTCATTGGTCCCGTTAAAATTTGAGGATATTCTTGGTAAATTTTTTGATGTTTCACTAGTACAATTAGTCTGACTCGATGTTTCCATTTGGTTATCTAGCGATATGGTTTTTTCACTTTTAACACACATACACACGTTGTCATCAACACTGTTGTCCCTTGGTGGTGATGAGCTTGAAAATGCAACACAAGTTTCACTTGAATTTTCACCCTCAATCATCTCCAAATCCTCCTGCTGTATCTCATTGGCAAATGTTTTCTTCTCCTCGGGACTCTTATCGTACAAACTAGTATTCTCCGACGATATCACTGTACAAATACCTGAATCAGTTTGCTCTGATATTTCATTTGGGCATTCTCCCTCGAGTAATAAACTCGATAATGTTTTATTAGCCTCGGAAATGAGCTTCTTCGAATCCATGTCAGGCAGTGAATTGTCAACGTGAATGGTTTCACCAGTTACATTGTTCTCATGAGACACTTGATTCAACAGATATTGAGTTTGTGGAATTTCAATGTTACCAGTTGCTCCAAGAATTTGGGAAATATCAGGACTCAAAAAACCATCGCCATTGGTCGTGTGTCCCTCGTCTCTATCGAATTCACTGGTCACTGGATTATCCAAGTGAACTGAATCAACAAAATATTGTTCAGCCGTTGAATCACCATTTCTCAACTGATTACCCATTATTTCTAATTGATTAGCATTGCTCGATTCTTGAACAACAATATCATCTTTTGGTGTGATTGTTCTAGTGTGGGGACAATTATTGGAATGTTCTGCTCTCACTTTGTGTTTTCTCTCTTTTCTCTTATCTCTGTCTGGCTTATCAATCAGTCTCCTCTCAATCAGGTACTCTATTCTGGCATTGTCCTGCTCCAATATTTCAACAGCATCATTCGCTACTTCGTCCATATTAGAGCCAGTATTTTTTGTAACAGTGTAAAAGTCTACGATAAAGTCTTTGCAATTTGGATAATCAGTGTAGAAATTGTGTACAAATTCCTCGAGATCTTGTTGACAGACATTTCTCGTTGACTGGGATATTGGCGCTGAGGGCTCCTCGTTTGAGCACAAAAGCTTCTCGAGCATGTAGAGCTCACGATTGTTGAGTGTCCACAGGAGTTCTCGTATTTTTAACAGTAAATTCTGAAAGATGATAATTTACGAATAGAAATTTTTAAAGTTAAATAGAAGAAAAAAAAAGCCATCAGTCAATGGAGCACTCACCCTGAATGGTCGAAACATTTCGCTGATTGTATCAGCTGAATTGAGACAAAGAGGACCTCCAGGTGGTGCCAGCAAGCCCGATACAATTGCCAGTCTTGGAATGGTAAACATGAGGGCTGGCTCATAATTATCAACATCAGCTTGGCTCAATAAGCCGCGTTCAAGTGCTCTTTGAAGTGTCTCAGAGAAGAGAACACAAACGAGCTCTTGTTGTTCATACTCCTTGGTGGATTTCACTGGCACCATTGCCGCAACGTAGCACAGTTCAAAGTCAGCAAAGAGACGATCAAATATTTTGAGTGATTCTATGAGTTTTTCTAAAGACGGCTCCAGTGGATTCTGCGCCTGGAACAATTCCTATAGTCGTAAATATGGTAAATTAACGTAATTCATTGATGCATCAAGTTATAAGTGAATTATTGAATTACCTTTAAGTTCATGTGGCCCTTGAGTGCGTGCTCCCTAAGTAAATTGCGAACGATTTCTAGGGACTTTGTTAGAGCTTTGGCGAGTGGTCTCATTGCCGAACTCTCAACTTCACGATTCATTATCGATGAACCAGCAGCCAGACACTCGGCGCCGAACCACAGTTGGCCGGCAAGATTCTCCTGCATTACATCGTCTGGAAATTTAACTCTGAAGTCTCGATTTGCACGACTCTCGGGTATCAACTCGTCCATTATCTGATTGCATATCGTCAAAACTTTGTCCTGGCAGTGGCGGAGTTGATTAACAAGTGTTGTGCATCTTTCTGGCTCTTGTCTGCCATCGAATGAGTCCAATTCACAGGCGACAGCTGTTAGGGCCTCGTTGGCGTAGAAGAACTGAGCCAGAAGACTTGTGTCATCTCTCTGAAGACGAGACAATGAAAAATTATTCTTCAGTGCATTTATTTATTTATTACTCCTACTGAGAAGGGAGGGATCGACCAGGGGGAATACCTTCTTTTGTGCCAGCCAATTGCTTGGCATTCCACTTCAAAGGAGGAAATACCGCGCAAACAATGAAGTTGATTGTGATTGTAATTATAGACTTGTCAATGTCTACAATTAGAACGTATGATATCATTCAACTTGTTGCAATTAAATATCTCCACGTTCTAGATACTCAATTACCGATTATCTCAATATTCCTATCTTTGTAATTTACAGAGGCAGAAAAATGTCTTATTCTTCGGGAATTTATCCCCAATTGTTAGGGATTTTGGGTAATTAATTGTAATTAATTACATCAGCTTTAAATTGGGAATTTTGTCTGGGGAAAACTGGAGACAAAGGGTCTAGATTTCTTGATATTGCTCCTAGAAATTAGATTTGTCCCTCAGATTTGATGAGCAATGAGGAAAGCGCCTTTTTAATTATTTAATATTTGACAGAGAAAAGTATGTAACAAAGGGAAACAAATTAATTAACAATTAATTCGGTAGCGAAGTGGAAAAACGGGATGAGGGTATTTTTCCTATCTTTATAAAACGCGAATTATCTTGGTAAGAAGTGGTTTTAGGAGATAATGTCACTAGACCATTTTTGTAGCTGATCAATTTTGCAACAAATAATTTCTTTTGATAATTTCTCCTAACATTATTCCTTACTGAGATAATACGGATTTCGAAAAAATACAAAAATGCACTTATCTCGTTTTGCCACTTCCCTACAGAATTTAATTTTGTTGTTATAATAAAATTATAAATAATTGAATGATAATTAATTTCTGAAATTGCAACGATTTGTTACGTTTTTCTCCGAAGCCAGGATTTCTCTCTTGAATAATTATCAGTTAAATCATTTGGAAGTAATTAAATGTTTGACATTTTTTATAATTCACGATTTCAGTTGCTTTCTCATTTTCTGGAGAATGGGTTACATTTTTACCGACAACTAGGATTTTTTCCTTGTCGAACAACCCTCTCTAAACCATCTGGAAGTAATAAATTCTTATTTGACAATTCTTTTAGTTTACGAATACGGTTGCTTTTCCATTTGATGGAGAATGTATTTGTGGAAGAAAATTTTGGGAAAAGGCGTCCCCTGCGGTCGTAAATCGGTTGGGGACAAAGGGGGCCTGAGGCCTGCCGGCTGTCACATTTGCACCGGAGAGCCACAAAAGCCTTGGCAACATTGGCTGAGGATTTCTAATAAAATAAATCCCTACTAAAATATCCAAGATCTTTCTTAAAAAATGGAGATCACCTGATCATTATTTCAAATCAAATCTCAATATTTCCATTATTCAACTAATTTTTGATCCCCTTCCTATAAATTAAACATTACATTCCTTGGAATATTATCCAGTCCCTCTATTTCAAGCGAAAACCCTTTTACGAAAACCATTTTCTTCTTTTCCTGAATAATTATCTTTAAAATTATTTGAAAGCAATCAGAAGTTGTTTGATATTTTGAATATTTTAGCTATTCAGTTGCTTTCCTATTTTATCGAGAGCCTTCCGGAAACGGATAACAGAGGATGTTTTAGTACTTTGTGTACCCATTCTATCCTGGTCTATTGTAAACTGATGTATTCGAGTTTCTCACTTTGGTTCTGTGTACTTTATCGAGTTCAGTTATTCGAGACGCAGTTTACACATCAACGATCCAATGCGTCACAACAATGTGAATATCCAGTTACTTCCCTTTGAGGTGATCTATGCAATACTGGCTATGCCGACTTTTTGTTTTCTATTTCATTGAGAGAGAAAACACAAAAACAAAACATACAAACAAATAAGAACAATTTTTAGCGGGGAAATGCTGCCGGGAGGCTATCGATTTTGCGAATTATCTCGCAATTTTTATTCAACAATTGCCGAGCCACTAGTTTCCCCAGAAATGTCAGATTGTTTTTTGACACGTGGGATCGTTAAAATTGAAGGTTTGGAAATTATCGAGAGACTCTCAAGGTAAAATATTGTGAACCCGAGGTGATTTTTTTTTTATTAGTTAAATTCACTCGACATTATACGGTCGTCGACATTTTTGATGATATAATAAGGTTGGCATAATTAATGAGTTATTGATTACTCGGCGAAATTGACGATTAAAAATTGAGAATTTATTTATGTACGGGAATATACTATCAATTGTAATACGGAGTTCTTATGATTGATTAGATAAGAGTTTTTTTTAGGTGTCTATCTCATTTTTAACGCGACGTTGCACGCGCTAATTAAGACCTATCAACTTCGACTTTCTATTTATTTTTGAAATTCAATTTTCAGCGGTAGAATTCATGTCCTTATCCCCCCAGTGGAATTGAAACACTCGAGTATACACTCATCAAAGTTTCTCCAGATGTTTTTTTAAAAAATCGTTTCTGGAATTTCCGAGTTAAGTCAGTGATAAAGAATTCCAAGGCTTTATTCCATAATTAAGTCTCAAGCACAAGAGATCGCGTTTTTGACGGATGAAACGTGTTTTTCTTTTTTTGTAAATCTACGATAATTTTCTTGGGATTTTTTTTCCACTGAAACTGTGGCGGACATCGTCGACAGTGTTTGCAGCTGATTTGAAGCGAACAAACTGGGAAAACTCATGTCCAATTCGTCCAAATGAGTGTTCATTAATCTGTCATGAATCACCTGTATTTTTTTTCTATCTCCTCGTTCTCGGTTACTCGCTAATGTACATGTACTCAACGTCTGGTACTATCGCTTTTGGTATTTTTGTTGCGCATAAATTACAGTTATCAGGACTTGTTCTCAGGATTTACTTTGTTTCATTACCGTTGAATATTCATTTTACGGACAAATTAATTCATAATTCGAGCTCAAGTTCGTCATTACATTTTTCCATTGTCGACAAAAATTTTCAATTATTTTCTCTGGCCGAGTAAAATTAATTCCCCTCGAGTTAAAAAAAAATTAATTGCAGTGGCCTCGACAGAAATTGACACATCAATTTTGTTATTAAAAAAAGTAATAATAATAAACGAGTAATACAGAGAAATATTAATTGAAGCCCCGGAAAAAACATCTGAGGTACTCGCGATTTTGGATAAAAATCCTTAATTCAAGTGGAGAACCTCAGGTCGAGGCCACGCAGTTAGTCCGGCTATCGCACGCACTTTTACTTTCTGTTCGTCACGTAGAGCTACGGCTTTCCCCGTAGGAGCCAACGGGAGCCACACGAGGGGTTTACATTTGTTTCTTAAGTAAATATGATTGGAAAGTGGCGGAAAATAAGATCAAAGTAACCGTGGAAGGGAAACTTTTCCAATTATAAAAAAAAATCTGCAATAATTTGATAGCAGCTGATGATAGCGTCAACAATAATGTCCCATTCCAATACTTAATTAACAAATAACGAATAATTATGGCCTCATAAAATTTGTTCAATCATTTCATTCCTTCTAAAACTCAATTCTAAATTTTTCTCAAAATTTATTCGGAGACTCCGGCGCATATTTTAAAAAATATTGTCCCACAAATTTGTGTCGGTGAATTAAAAGTGTTATCGAGATACAGATAACTTTATCACTCAGATAAAAAAAAAGTCTATGCTCCCTTGAACACTCGCGATTTTGGATAAATGTCGTTAAAAAACTAACGACTTCGTAATCGTAATAATTCCCCACATTTTCAAGAAAACAAAAAGGCTAGAAAAAAAAATTACCAGACATTTAATTCTCATTGCTGTCTCATTGCATTATTCACCCATCTGGAATTTTATACCAAGATTTTCTCAAAGACTATCCGTGACCATCTGTGCGCCCCACACAATGGACTCAGCTTGCGCACGTGAACGAGCCCTGTCATTCATTTAAATACCCCCCTCACTTTTCCGAAAAAGCCAATAATCAATTCATTGAATATCCAGAGCATTCAAACACAAAACAACAAATTCAGTCTGCATTGATTATTGGCTCATTGATTCTGGACACTCGATATCGTACATTATTTCATGAAAAAAAAAGGAGAGAAAAAAGAAAAAGGAAAAATGAAAGCCACATCATGCCTGTAACCATCTAGATCACAGGCTGTCTGCTCTATTGCCATGACATTTCGTTCCGAGTGACAGCCATCGGCTTATCGCCATTGTTCACAAAATGTTGGTATCGTTTAATTTACCACCGGAGGAATAAAACTTTCACGTAGAAATAAAATTCCACTTTCGAACAGGTGGCAAAAGCGCAGACTCGCGTGTGTCACTTGGCTTTGTTCAGGTTCTGACGACTGAAAATGAGATGAAATAAAAAAAATTGAGAGAAATATTCAATAGGAAAAGATCAATTACCGCAATGGATTTTTCACGGCAATTGGAATGGGTGTGAGTGAATGCGAGCATTGAGCACTGAAAAAATTCGCAAATGTGACGGAGAGGGAGAGAGAGAGAGACGGAGTGAGATGAGTGGATTGGGGAGAGGGAGAGGGGACTCTTGAGTGATTGTTTTTGTAGAACAGAGGACGCAGTGGATTGAGGAGTTGTCAAAAGTACCTGGGGAGGGCACAATAAATCGATGATTATTACCGTCAACTGTTGGACTCTCACCTTAGGCCTGTAGAACCATTTTCTAATAGACTCCATCGTACGGAGCACAGCCTGTACCGATTGATGTCGAGTTTCCGCACGGATCACTGCGCCTTTCGCGCACCTCGCACTTGCGTCATAATCATGTCCGACATTGGAATTAACACAATATCTGTCAAATCCATTGGCCAATTGGTTGTCGGATTCGGGGAATTTGTCGGAAGAGTTGTTGTCCCACTAGTCGTTTTTTTTTCACCGGAGATGCTCCCAAAGTTTTGGTGTTTTTTTCATCAATTGTCGTTTTACAACCAACACTGTTTTGTGATCACTCAACTACTGCATGTTTGACAAAGTAACCAACAGGAGTCGCGCTCACGCGTCTGTCGCACTGACTGACGCATGGAGAGTTGAAGGGAAGGAGGCAGAGTGTCGAGGGTTTGAGCCCCAATGTTGAGGATATGACAGAGGTACTCGTGGCGGCCGCTAGTTGTGCTGATGCTCGTTTTACCGATCGTTCAAATCCATTATTTAGACTTATCGTGGTTAAACTATCGATAAATAATTTAATTTTTAGGAAGTGTTGAGAATATGTCCTCTTATTTTGTATTTGTTGGAATGGGAGACTTGGATTTGAGCCATTCTCCCATCCTCGAATTTTTATTCTCATTAATAAATTATATTAATGTAGGATTTTATAAAACGCGAAAACAAAATTTGTTTCTATTCCTATAATAAAAATTGACGAATTGGGTTTGGAATTTTGACATTTTACGAGTCGAAAAATAACGTTAGAATACAATGTTATATTTTAATTGTTCAATCCCATGAGTAATTGACGAGAAATGGCAAATAATTGGGAAAATAAATAATTAATCAATATTAATAATATCAATGTAACAAATTATAAAGAATAATAATAAAAGTAAGATGGAGATAATATCCAGAAGTAATATTAAAATTAATATGACAATTATTTTAATCTCACACGTGAGGTTAAATAGGGCGTCGATACGTTTGGCCGTTTTCCTATTTTACCGACTGGTCGATAATATAGGGAAATTGCTAAAGTTATCGATCCTCTATTTAACCTCATATTAGAGGATTTATTTTTATTATTGCGCCGTACCCAGATTGTCTGAAATTTTGCAAAAGGAAAAGTACTTTTCAGTCACTCGACGCGAAGCGGAGAGTACAATATTTTTCGACACATTGAGATGAAAAATATTGTTCGTAAGACGTGAAAAAAGTAGTTTTTGACTTGTGGAATTATATCACTCGCCTTTGGCTCGTGATATAAACCTCCCCCTCGCCTTTGACTCGTGAGATTATATCCCTCGCCTTCGGCTCGTGATATAAACCTCCCACTCGCCAAAAACCATTTTTTTTCACTTGTTACGAAATATACTATTTCTTCATTGACTTCCTCTTAGTACCATCCAATTATTGCAAGAATATTGCCAAGAAATAATTACGCAGCATAAAAATTTAATTAATTAATGTAAAGATTAATGTAAATGTAATTAATTAATTTTTAATTAATTCATGTGAACGTTTCACAAGGTGACTATCAGCGCCACGTACCGCTAGTTTCAGTACCTCCCCGATGTCTTCAAAAAAAGTTTTTTAAAATCTCCCTCCACCCCATTCGATGACCTTCTCTTCCGTTCTCCATGGGCTTCATGATCAGGCACTCGACTGCGCAGGCGTCGCGCAAGCGCAGGACAGGCACTCGACTGCGCAGGCGTCGCGCAAGCGCAGGAGAACAATAACATGTAGACCCGCGTTCGTACGTTCAAATCGCCAGACCTGAAATTTAGTTTGAAAATTTGTCGCGAGCGTCGAGGGAGAAACTACTTAAAATAAGTAGATTTCCTCTTTACCGACACGAGCAAGGGCGCAAAATAATCAAAATAATGGAACTGGCGAGTAGGCAATTCGCGTAATGAAATTTCCCCCGTTCGCTTAGTTAAATACTCAACTTATTTTCACTCAAATGGGAATTGAATGTTAATTTTATTGAGAGTAATTGTTGGTATGTAAATGGGCGCAGATTTTATAGGGTATTTCACTTAAAATAATTATTTTTTAATGAAAAAAAAATGATAAAAATACCATCTCCTGATATTTTTGAATTGGTCGTCAATTTCAAGTTCAGAATAGGCTTAACTATAATTTCAGGCTGTTCCCTGAATTCGAGAATTTCGGCTCGTGTAGTTCGTTCAAATCCATTGTTTCTGTTTCCTGATTCGTGATGGGGATAATAACAATAATCACGATTGCCCATTGAATGGAAGAACGACGCAGGGGCTGTTTTACGAAGTGTATGGGTGGGATTTGTGTGGGGGGATGCGTCTTATAAAGGCGCGAGCCAACATCCCCCGAGTACACTGCTCCTTCAGAATTTGAACTCGCAACAGGTCGAGGTGTATTTTACCATTTAAAATTCCCTCGAAATTGTCGTAAAATATATTGAAAAAAATTTGTCATTTCAATTTTCATTTGTCACACTCGACACTTGACGAATAATCGACTGCGGCGTCACTCGCTTCGCTCAAGAAACTATAAATACTCTTTCTACGAAAAAGGTAAATCAACAAATTGCTAAATAAATATATTCAACCCTTGTTTATTTAAACAAATCACACGCAATTTTTTTGCTCAATTTGTTTTCAACTTTTTTTTCATTTCGTGGTAGAAATTGTTGAGGCGTCGCCGGTACCTGGGCGATTGCCTTAATTGACGTATTCGGTATCTAACTTTTATATCAAGTAATTTATCACTTCTACAACTGACAGTCCGATGACATATCGAGTTAGTACTTCATATCCGTATTCATTTCAAAGATAGTGCAACGCGGGATAACCCGATTTATCATCGCATGTCATTTCGGAAATTGTAAAAAACGTGCGGAAGTTGTAGAAAAGGAGGAAAATCAAATCAGCGAGATGATGTAGCGTTGTATTTCAATTTTTCAAAGTATTTTACAAAATATCTCATTTTTTTTTTCTTTTATTAATTTTAACAGTTATCTATATTGCCCACTGGTGAATATTACCGAGTCTTTCTGGATATTCGCCCCGGCAGGGGAAAAAGTTTATCCCACTTTTCCGTAATTAGACAACTTCGATGCAGCCTGCTTGCTAGTCAATTTTAATATTCAATCTCCAATCGAAACTTTGGAATTAATTATTTTCCCTCGAATCCATTATCGGTAAATAGCAATGAGCCTCGGAGACTCCGGAAGATGGCGTCGTCGGATGATTTCCCCCCCATTTCGGTGGGTCCGTCGAGCTGTAGGAATTAATAACGAGCATTGAAAATTTATTCATTAGTTTTTCCTCGGGTAAGGTCACATAATTTCTGATTGTTATCAGCTTCAGTCAATTTTTTTTCCAATTTTAAGGACTTTTTTTTTAGTTTTTGGGGATGAGTGGATAATTTTTTTTTCCAGCGATTTTTATAGTCGAAATTGAAGGACGAGATTATGATTTTTCAATTGCAACTTCTGCGATGGGCGAATCGATATATAAGAAGACACTTGAATTGTCGGGAGGAAGAGGTACTCCCGGGAAACTAGAGGATCAGAGTTTATAGCTTCACTGAAATGCCGCGAAGCATCAAAATTCTTATGAAATCCCGGCACAGTCTAATAAAAATGAACTCTATCGAATATTAACTCGCATTGAAATTGAAAATGCGAGAGTCGCGGTAGTCTCAGCGGTGACCTATTCCTTGAAATAGTTATTTAATATCCTATAACATTGGAATGCCGAGTGTATGAATTTTTTCGTTGTCAGATACCACGCGATGTCAATTTAAAAATCAATAGTTTCCGATCAAATCATTCACATATTCTCGTTATTCTTCGTGTCTCGAACTCAATCCGTACTAATGGCCCTCCATGAATAATGAACAGCATTACGTTTTGCTATTACTGTTGGCACTAATGGAACAATCGTTTCAACGATCGGACGCGTGTCGATATTACCATTAAAATTTTCATCGGCTGGTTTTTTATGAATATTATTTATAAACATCGACGTTTGTCTATTCTTGGGGAACTTAATATTTTTTGTTGCCCTTGGAAGTGATAAACAATTTT
>JAPYZN010003340.1:8106-20386 GCA_030522865.1 Psyttalia lounsburyi | reverse complement strand
AATCACAAGTGATTGAAAAGTTCTTTTCGATCACAAGTGATCGAAAAGGCACTTTTCGGCACGAGCTGAATGTAGCAGCAGTGACAAAAATTTTTTTTCATCACGCTGTGTCGGAAAAGTAACTTTTTAGTCACTCGACGCGAAGCGGAGAGCATTGAGATGAAAAATTATGTTCGTAACTCGTGAAAAAAGTGGTTTTTGACTCGAGGGATTATATCACTCGCCTTCGGCTTGTTTTTTTTCACTTGTTACGAAATATACTATTTCAATTTCAGTCACAGGTTCTTTAGACTAGTCCCTAGATTTTTATCGATTTATCTTTCTGAATTTTGACGGGAAAAAAACGTAAAATTTAGATACATTGTTACCGTCTTTTACTGACTAATACAGTATCGCGAAATGGAAATCATCAAAATTGATTATTCTCACCGAATAACAAAAATTGTCGGGGTACACAAGAAAACGCAAGACCCGATTTTTTCCCCTACCGATTTTAACAAGACACGACACGAAATACGTAATTATTGTCTTACGACATCCCTGGATGGTTCGTTGGCTCGTTCTCTCGTTTTTCTTCATCGCGGCCAATATATTCCCGTCATTTTATCAATTTTCATCCCAGAAATCGGCTTCAATAACCGTTATCCTCGACGCAACTAAAAATATTGCGGTCCGCCGTATCACCTTACGCGAACGGTTAAACTGTACCCTACTTTATCCAATACACGGGGACTAGACGAGTGTGTACTCAACTAAGTAGTTGAGAAGTACCGATGATCCGCGGTGCCACCTGCCTCCCAGGCAGTGGCGCGTAGATACAGACGACTCCCATGCAAATATAGACACTGTCGGGTGGTACTATTTGAAAACTGCTACTTGTTCCTTATTTATTTTATATTATTTTTTTTTCTTTTCGCGAGGCGTCTGAGATCGTATGTAGTGCCACGATGACTCACCGTGTGACATTTGACCCCCCACCAGAAAGCAAACGAGCGAAAGAGAGAGGTCTCTCTTCGTCTCCTGGTGGCGCTCAGTGGTTATCAACCGGTTTTCTCTGGTTTACATTCTATCCGCATAAAAATATTGTACAACTCAGTTCAACCTGCATCGATTTCATTCCCACGAGTGAGATAATATCAGTCACGAAAACCTAAAATTAAAAAAAAAGAGAATTCATTTGAAGGCTATCAAAAGTTAATCTGAAAATTAAAGTCCTCCATCCCTTAATTTAACAATATAATTTGAATAGTTCTTTTTAAAATTTAATGATAATAAAATAAAGTATTAGACAAACAGTTTTTATTAACTGGGAATTTGAATATTTCATTCGAAAATATGACAATAAAAATTTCGAATACAAAGTCGGAAAATTTAATATAAAAAAAACTAATTGTCTTTCTCGATTGAACAAGAGGCTTCCAGCCCTGCTCCATCACCCCCACTAACCCTCATTTTCGCTGAGAAAAGTGCAGAGGCTCTAACGAGCTCCGTCCGTTGGCTCTCGGCCAAAGAACCTCCAACTTCTACTTCGCCTTCGTTCCACTGTTCTTTTTCCACTTGCCCCATCACGGCCTATCCCTCTACCATTCACTTCGTCTTTTGCGCGTTAACTTCTTTTTCCATCCTCTGTATATCGTACCAACGAGAGAGGAGAAGGGCCTTTATTCGCCCCTCACCCCCCCCTCGGGCTTTAACCAGGAGGTCTCAGTGCCCGTCCTGCATCAATTACCGCATTGTTCACTGTCTCAGGCGTGGGCGATTTATTCCCGGCAATTATCCAGGCGTTGGATAATATAAGTGAGAATTCACAGATCAATTGTCAATTCAGACCCGATTACTTCATTCAATTTTCACATTTTACCCATCAACTATTCCGAAAATTGATTCCCTATTGACTCAAGTTCTTCGAGATGGAGGTGGTTATTTAAATAATTATATTGAAAAATTTTTCGCCAAAATTTCTGACGTCATTTTCAGAATTGCGTATCGTCCCCCTAATATTCCGGTGCTGTCAATGGTTGCCTGTTGAATTATCTAAAAAACCTCAACTGAAGATTTTCAAAAGTCCCAATGAACCTCATCCAAAATTGAAACACATTTTCTTCAAGTCCGAGACTACCCTAGAATTCGTATAAATTCTATTTCTATTCTCTAATTCCCCAATTCTTCATGATTCCCTCTCGCGTCAGTATCGACTAGTAGCGGCCTCCAACATGTCGATAATTAAACTCAAGAATCAAGCGACTTCCCAATAATGTCCCTCAAGTGAACACCAATTACGAGCGTCGATGGATGTCCGGCTCCTTGGATTCATCTCCAATCCTGGAATAAAAGACGTACATATCCCCGAGACTTCTTTACACTGGCGCGAAATCACGAAGCAAAGCTCAAATCCTCAATCTCCCTTTTCAAATGAAAGGGTAGGAGGGATTAAGTTCCGGGTGATTTTATTTTTCAAGCCGTAGCGGTACGTCGACCTCCGCCCAGTTGGAAATCTAATTTCACCATTTCATTCCCCATCCATATCCCCGACGCTCACGTTTTCCCTTTCTTTTTCCGGGGGGCCCCCCCCCCTTGCCCCCCCCCCCCCCCCCCACGTCCCCCTCCTCCTGAGGATGATGCTGCAGTGAAACCCGCGTTTGAATCAAATGAACGTCTATCGAATTCAATGTAAAAGAATTACGTTATAGAGAGAAGTAAAGAAAAAAAAAATGGCAAATGAGATTAAATTAAAACGAATGAGAAAGGGTCCGAGGGAGGGAATTCAAAGAAGTCTCGATCAAACGCGCGACTGGCAATCCTTTGACTTCCGGAAGGGACCATTTCAATGGCGTTTAATTGCCACAAACACCTAGTCGTGCCAATTCCTCTGTCCTATTTCAAAATTAAGAGAAATAAATAAAATAGGATACGAAATGAGAGGGCGCAAGACGGCAAACGAAGAAGTAAAGAGGGACGTCGAGACGCTATTTATATTCGAACTGGGGGGGGACGTTCAACCCACCTTCACTTCCACTCTTTTCTCTTTCACGATTTACTTCTTCTCTTCTGTTATTTTTTTTATTTTTTTTCATTCCCTGAACAATCTCAGTTCTTCTCGGGATAATGCGCAAATAAATCTCAACAGCTGCGCTTCTTTCTTCAGATGGGAGGCACTGATGATCCATATTCTGTCGTTTTATTTTTATAACGGCACTGAATATTCTGGTTATCGAGATGAAAATGCCGGTATTAAATGGGGTATTTATTATCGCTGAAGGGGAAGATTGGAGAATTGATTTTTGGGAATTTGAGATCTTCGCGGCTGGGCTGAGCTTTTTTTTTTTTGTTATAAATCTCTACAAGTCTGAGGAACATTTTGGAACCTGTACCAAACATGTTCCCCTAATTTCACTCATCTACGAGGGGAACTTTAAGGACAACCATTCGAATAAAAAAAGTTATTATTTTGAAATTTTAGTGAAACCAACCATTGATCAAAACTTCCGCCATTGGATAAGAAAAATTTGATTAAAAAAAAAAATCGAAATCTAATTCGCTTCAGACGTAACCCATAATAAAATTCCATGTAATTTTTTAACCGTTCAAAATGAAAATTATACTTGCAATTATCGACGTAAAATTTCAAGAGTAATTTTATGATGACGGATAATAATTTCAACAATTCACTGAGTAAAATAAATCGCTCCCATCGGAAAGCCTCGCTCTACCATTGTAAATTGATTCACTCGGCTCTTGTTCTAAATTTGTTCCCACATAAAAACATCAACTCCCCTCAACTCTGCTGTAATAAAGTCGCCACATCCCGAAGTACCTACGACTTGATACCCGACACTTACAGCCCCACACTAGGACTTATTCCGCCTCTCTTCCCCATTTTGATCCACTCAACGCTTCACGAAGATGAAGAAGCCACCGGTCGTCGGTTTCTTATTATTATTATTAGCGCACATGCCCAACTGTGGATACGATGAGGGCTTTTACGGAGTCGTTAAGCGCCTAGAATCCGTCTTACATGTGGTTTGTCTTCATCAGTGGCAAGGGCTTACAATCCAAGTGCACTGAAACCTGGCATTTTCCACTGTGATACCCCCTTTTACCTGCCTCAATGTTTTCCTGTCGTCTCGTTGAGGCGCTGAGGCCTCGACGCGGAATTACTCGACCGTCCGTAAAGTCCAGGCTGGGGTACTAGTTAAGTAATAATAAATGATACTTCACATGATAATTCTAACAATTTTTTTTTATGTAAAGGGATTGTCGTCGGACGATGAACATATTTTAAACAATTTGTCAAAGAATGAAAAAAAAATTTTGAAAATGTGTTGAAAATTAAATAAATGTTCGGCTAGCTGAACAATTTATTCCATTAATAATTTAATTGCATAATTAGTAGTTGAGAGTTGTTGAAAGAAATTACTGAAAAATGTTAGAAAAATTGTAAAAATTTCTCCAAGTCAGTGACTTTGTTTAGATGATTTTAAAAATTTTTTACTTGTAATTGAGTTTCTCCCGGACTATCCCGTAATTTTGACTATGTTAACTGGATATGTGTAATTGAATGAGCTGTCATGATTGCGGAAGTGTCAAATACCTATTAAAACAACCGATTGGTTCTCATTAAATCGGCCCACCATGTACTTAACACCCGTGACTTCTGGCTCCACTTCAAAACACATGTTCCACTGTTTCACGCCCCCTTGACATCCCCAATATACGTCAACGGCCACATAATTACACTGGGCCGTCGGGCATTCCCACGAAAATGAGAGGAAAAAGGAAAAGTGTTGAGAGGAAAGCAGAGAACAGAGTACAATTCAAAAAAACTTCTCAAGCTCATCGTTTTGTCCGCATTGACGTATTTATGACGTGTGCCCATGTAGAAGAAAAAGTGCGCCGGCCGGAGGAGGGGGTGGGAGGAGGGGAATACATTATTCTTCTGCAGGCAAGCAATGGTTGAACACGAAAACAGGAGATTCCGAATTAAAAAAATTGCAATCGAGTTTGAAAACTTTTCTATTCAAGTTATTTTTTCAATAGTTTTTCTTAGCTTTTTCTGGATCTTAAAGCCCGGGTGTAATAGTTCGTAAACTCGAAATCGCCGTGAGTAATTGCAAGAAAAACAATTAGTAAATCATGAGCAAACCTCATTTTGGACCTCCATGCACGATTTCTGCAGGTCAGAAATTAGATCTGATGATTTGATCAGTATTTCACGTGTAATCAGGGTCGACGATTTCGAGGTGACAAATTATTCCACCCGGCCCTTAAGCCTCTCCCATGTATCTAAGTTGTCGTTTGGTATTTTTGGAGGAAGGCTTACCATGAAATATAACAAAATATCAATTTCATGAGTTGTGAAATATTTCTTCCAAACGATTCTTCCAGGCCTCTTGAGATTTCTCTTTGCTTTGCGAATTTTCTTTGAATTATTTTTTCTTCCCGATTTTATAAATCAAAACTCCTCTAAGCTACCCTCTTACGGTTACCTGAAATTTTGGGAAGAAAGAAAATAGGAGATTATAGTAAAAAATCGCGAATTACTTCATTTTTAAATATTATGAAAAAAAAATCATCAACATTTTCTATGAAAACCGTTCGATACTTAAAAAAAGTAGCAGTTACCCCTTAATCCTCATCACCTCAAGCCCCTCAAGAGTATTCAATTCTTAAAAATAAATACCCCAAGCATTATCAAAAATTCCCGGATTAATCATCGATAACCGATTCTCGTGTTTCCAGCAAATACCTCACCAATTTTCTGGAGTCGACCCAAATTTACGAGGCCTAAAGTCGGAAGTGCACCCAAATACCCTTTAATCTCCACTCATCCCAAATGTAAACTAAAAGCGTGCAAGAGCAAGACACGAAGATCCAGATATATAAATGGATAAGGGGATCAAGTGAGAGAGACGTACGACTCAAGTCGCGAGGTACATACTAGGGGTTTCGGAGTTTCCAAGTTTGGCCTGTCTCTCCCCCTCTCTCCCTCTCTCTCTCTGGCAACTCGAGCGAATTATCGCCAAGAAAGCCGAGGCATCGTGTCTGGTATGCTGAAATCGATAACGCACCTTCTCCCCGATCTCAAACCGCTGCAATATAACTCGAGTCGCTTCGTCTTTCATCACAATCACTTTATTCCTGAATTTGGAGTTCAGAAGTCGATGACGTGGCTCGAACGCACTTTCATAACCGAAAGATGAACTCGAACGTTGCTAAAACTGAAGGGATAGATTAGAACTGTATAAACAAACTGACAAGACAGTAGCAACAAAAAAAATATCAACAAAAGAGCCAAAAAATTACGCGAAAATTTGTTAAGATTGCCGGAAGCTCAAATCGTTTTATTTATTCCCAAAACGGGAATTTTTGTCGTGTGATGTGAAGTTAGTTTTGCAATTCTGATCTATTTATCCAACATTGTTACAAAACAATTGACATTTCATGAATAGTTGACTAGTAATTGTCTGAACATTTAATGATAAAACTAATAATTTTATCAAGGCTATCATCGTAACCGCTTTATTGGTGAATTCGAAGGAGTTCCGAAGTTATTGACGCAGCTTCATAACCGGAAAGCGAACTCAAACTGTGCTAACACTGGAGGGAGAAATAACAAGCGTATAAACGAACTGAAAAGCGAGTAACAACGAAAAAAAAAGAAAAGAGCAGAAAAGAACGAGGGGGAAAAAAATAAGAGTGAAGGTACAAAAAGTGAAAGAATCGAGAGGAACAAAATTCCTCTTTTGCACATTTTTCTCAGCGTCTATTGTTGGATTATGTCAGCGTATTTGTTGTCAAAGCCCTTGTACCCTTATCCCCGTGACTGCCGCGTGACACGATAGGTCGCGTGCACACCATCTTACATTGAAAAACTGGTGAGTCTTGGGAGTATCGGGAGGGTAGGAAATCGTGAAAACTGGGTTGCCATGTCTGGCATACTCCCCTAATCGTCTTTCATTGCAATCGTAGTCGTAGACGGAAGTATAATCAGCATAATAGCAATTACAACTATGCATTACAACGAATGTTGCTTGATTTCTATAATTATTGACGATTTTTTAAATTAATTTTTGCTAAAAAGAACTTCCTTCGGTTTTAGTCGAAATTTGGCCGCGGTCGATTGGTCAAGTTTCAATGAATATCTCGAAAACCGACGCGAATAGGTGAAATATTGTCATAAACTTTTTTATAGAGAAAATGGAGAGCTACAAAAAAGGTCATAACAAAAATTTCGCTATGTTCTTTAGTTTCAGAGATAACGGAATACTAAGAAAATCAACAAAAAACGTCGAAAGTGTCTAGTGACAATTTTCCAAATTTTCTCAAAGGAAAAAATCAACAGATTGCATTTTCGAAAATCTGTTCATCAGTGAAGTACAGATGCCACCTGGAGTGCCTCAAAGTCAGAGTGTTCATTTTGTCCTCGGCTTTTTTTTTCAAGTGTCAATTGACGAATTTAAATTGGGACTAATCCAATCACTTCGTTTTCTTCTTGACTTAGGGAGTGAGAGAGGGAGAGAGAGTGAGAAGTCAGGGAAGAGAAGCGGCAACAGAGCGGCACCTTGACCCCTAACGCTCCTCCTCTTATTCTCTACACATCCACTGCACCTCGTCGTCTTCCCTCTGCTCTTTCTGTATCACTCGGTTCGCCTCTACCGTCGCACTCGCACTTGGGGGGAGAGACGTTTAATTTAATACGAACGAGACGAAGACCAAGAGTAGAACGAGAAAGCTCTCGAGAGTGTGGTCTACTCTTGTAGTTTTTATTTTTATTATTTTTTTTTATTATTCTCCTCTCTTCTCTTTCGCTTGTCTGGGGGGACTCCGCCTCGGTTAGCGGCAACCACGGGCCACAGGGGCTCTCATTCCGCGTGAAATGCACTCGCTGTAACCCTTGACATCCAATAAAACTTTTATTGCTGAGCGAATTAATTAAACATTCGGGGAAAGAGTGGAGTGCAAGGCTTTACCGAGAGAATCTCCGCTGACGTCCTCTGGAATTTTTTATTTATTTACAGCTGTTGAAGAGGTTAATTTACATGTCGTGCAATTCAATCGAGACACTACTCACTTAATAGTTGAGTGATATCGGAATATCCAGGTGAAATACGAGGGCCTATTCGATTTCATAAATCGATTTCAATGTAATTTCCACTGATTTCACAGTGATGTCAATGATTTCATGTGATTGCAGATGATTTTAATTACGAATATAATGAGAGAAACACGCGTACTAATTATCAAAGCAAAATAAATATTAATAGAAAAAATTATAGAAAAAATAAGTAAAAAATTATAGTTCCGAAGCATTCTGCGGATATCATTGGTAGAATTAAATATTATAAAATTTATAATAAATAAATTTTACTTCCTCAATTTGAAAAATAATAATCAGACAACACTGCTCATTTTTTAAATGATTTAGTCTAAATTATATCCCATAATTTGAAATAAATTGCAATATACAAATGCTCAGGGGAAGTCAGAAAATAGCGACATAATTATATTATGTTGAATGATACTCAAAAAGGAATTTCAAATTTCTTTGTAAATACTTTGGTCAAGTTGAAGGCCATCATGAGACATAACTGGCGGAGAAATAGTCTTATGGTATTGATTTATTGCAATGTATCGATGATGATCCATCGGTTGAATGTTGGAATTTTTTTTATTTTCATTTTTGATTTCAAGTCATTTTAAGTGACTTCACTGATTTCATATGATTTCAAAATTGATCTCATTTTAAAGTGACACAGTTATTTCACCTATGAATAACCCCTCGGTGAAATAGGCTTCGGATGATTTGATAATTGCAAATCATTCTTGTAACTCGAATTCAGTGACCTCGTAAAATAATCGATTAAACTAATTAGCTAATTCTAATTTTATTTAGCAATTTCTTAACAATCCACTCGGTCAATCTCGTCATTTTGGCAATACAAATGGGCCCTTTTTGCTCAAGTTTTCACTCATAATCTCCAAAAAATCTACTTTCGAATCTTAATACAGTTCTACAGTAATCAATATTATGACTTTACTAGGTTTCAGTGATATCATTGCTTTCGGAAGATTCAACGTAATTTGGGAAATAATTTTGGGGGACTTTACCTCGTTCCACTTATTTCGGAGATTTCAGTAATTGCGAATTGATTTCGGGTCTGGCGTGAGTAGCTTTACAATTTTCGGACTTGGATAACCCCTCGTATAGAATGAATGTATGAATGGGCAACTGAGCTGGCGTTGCAAAGAAATGAGAGGAAATTGACGGAACAGTGAGCGTCCGGGTGAGGTGTGCATTAATTAAATTACCAAGGGATGCTGAGACCCTCTGCCAACACCGCTACTGGGTACGGCGCGTCGCATAATTCACGGGCTCTCCCGGAAAACCCGGGAGTACCATGAGAGACTCAAAATACATGCGACTTTCCGCCCAATTTTCTGGTGCTCCTTAATTGCCCGACAGGCGATGATAAAAAAACATTCATTCAGCTTCTGCAGTCCTACAGTTGTTAATTGGAGGGGAGTGAAATGAGCTTTTTCATCTTTTCTCAAATATTTATAGGTAATATTGTGAATTGAACTCGGTCTCGCGCGTTTTTAATGAATAAAAAAGTCTGGAGAGCAAAATAAAATGCGATTTAGGGGGAAAAATTGTGCAATTCACTGAAAATTCAATGAAATTTCAAATGTTTGAAGAACATTGAAATGGGAGGGGAGTTAAAACCACAGATTGGTAAAAAAAAATTGAGTAATAGCATTTGAGGCACGCACTCCAGACGTTGACTGCCAGTGAAATTTATCGGGGTATGCACCGGGAGGACGGAGGAGAGAGGACTGCGCAAAGGAATTGGCAAAGGATGTGAAGTCATAAAAAATCGTAAGTGGTAAGGCCAAACGCGAGAGGATTGTCCATTTTCCCCAATTTTTCCGGGGAACGTTATGTAGCACTATCAACACTCTCACTGAAATCGCAAGATCAAATACTGGGGAGCGATAGAAAAATGCCAACGAGAAACTTGGTCGTGATAGCGCAGTTTTGCCTATCGCGTGGTAATGCTGAATTCTGTCGAGAAATTTATTGCGGCCACGGTAGCTATGCCAAGGCACACGGGGATCTTTTATACCATCTACTTATCGTTTGAATCTACTCGAGGTTCAAAGGAGAAGGAGGGCTTTCAACCTCATACCAGCTATGGTAACACCGAGTTGTCGCTGCAATTATCGCCTGTAAAAGTTAATAAGATAAAAGAATATAATTTATCGGTGATTCGTAATAATTTACAGCCTCGTCCGTTTTATTTCTACTTCATGAGCGAATTATTTCAATTACTTGCGCTGTTAGTTACTACCTAAAGTCAATAAATAATACGAAATAATGGAAGAATGATGCAATGAAAAAAAACCGAGAAATTCTTGTTTATTAATTCACGTGGACAAAAAATTTGACGGAAAATTAATGGTCAAGTGACCATTAATTCGCTTTAGATCATTTTGATTTTATGTGGAGGGGAAAAATGTGACGATAAATTTTCTTTTCCTGTTACAAAATGTAATATTAAATTGAAATTAATACCTTTTGGAAATTGTTATCGTATTGGATTGTATTTCGTCATTGAGAATTTGAAATCTCATGGAAAATTTACCTAATTTAGTTAAAATTTTTGTAATTCCTACGGTTAGTAAAAAAAACATAATTGATTATTAATTATCAGGGGAGGATCCCAAAATTTACGTACAAATATACAGCATAAAAATTCAAAAATTTCTCATTTCTTCAGGCCTTGTTAGGAATTTTAAAATAATTAGCAGGCAAAAATTCTCCTCCAAATTTCCACGAACTTCTAAATTTTCAATTATCCGCAAAATATACCGGAAATTTTCTACTAAAATATCCTCCCATGTATAGTCCAATCAATTCAATGACACGAGACCGGTAACAACAGTTGTATCCCACTCAACCTCACGTGTTCCATTCGTACAGGGGTCCGGATTAAAGGAAATTAGTATCGATTCGCGATTCCATCCGACCCCATCATTTGTACACAGTTTGTACACACACCGTTAGGGTACACAAGCGAAAGAGCGACGGAGAAAGCCGAGGGGCTAAGGGGTTATGTGTTCCAGCAGTCGACGATTGCAGCAGCGAGAACGAGAGGGAGAGGCGAGAGAGTGTGAGCGAGAGAGCGACAAGTTTCGTTATCGATCGTGCGTCTTCGCAATGGCTCACCACTCGTCGTTTCTCTCTCTCTCGCTCGCTCCCTCTCTCTCTCTCTCTCTCTCTCTCTCTCTCTCTCCCTCGTTGTTGTACACCGATGCCAGGCAGTGTACCCATCCTCTGCCTCCATCAGCCGTATCTATACCCATTTTCCCTCCTTCCAAGCCCACGATGTTATAGAGAACCCTACGATAGGTACAGTACCGTATCCAGTCACGCGAGCGCTTACAAATTGAAGTCGCTAATTTACACACGGCTTCGCACTCGAGGCTGCTTATTAACTCCCCCGAGAAGTTTACCAGTCGGCTACCGAACTAACAAGGTAAACAATGTTTGGCAATTATCTCGGTTAAATGATCCCTCCCAGCAGATAGGAATGGAGACGAAAGCCAAAGTGCCAAGTGATGTTGTTCATCTTCCCACCATTTCCCTCCCATATAATTCTGATACGTTTGACTTACTTCGTTATGAGAAACTGTCACAGCTCATCTCTACATTTTAACTCAGTTATTATAGTTCTAGAAACTCAAATACTCACTTTTTTCAATTGCTAAATTATAATCCGACAAACGGAAGTGATTGATTTTTTTCTTTAGTTCCAGAAATTTTTATTTTCTATAATTATTATTCTCATTATTATTATATAAAAGAGAATATAAGAATGACATATAGAGACGCAATCTGCGCCATAGAGTAAAATTCATCGTCACAATGCCGTATTATTAAAAAATAATTAATTAATTATATGATCAATAATCGTTACAAGAATGCACAAATAGATTGACGACAAAAAATCCACTCAGTTCATTAAAATCCCACCTCATGGGCGTTGATAACCCCTCGATACCCGTCCCGACTGTAAAGATAACTTGAATGACATCCCGAATGAATAGTTTTAATTGGCACTCGGTAAACCAATTGTCCATAAATAAAAATCCCGTGATATTTCATGCTCATTTGGCGCGACACAGCTCCTCTCGCTTCATTCGAATGGTCTTGAGTCAGCCCCTTTGGAGATTCGAATCAGCGGCTCTTCGGCGGGGGGGGTTTTTTTTGCTTTTTTGC
>JAPYZN010003338.1:0-14078 GCA_030522865.1 Psyttalia lounsburyi | reverse complement strand
ATTATCTGACGAATGTGGCTTTATAATCCGAGCCGAAGGCGAGGATTATAATCACATGAGTCAGATAATACTTTTATCGCCGAGTGACGTATAATATTTATCGTCTCTGGCCCCGAAAACCGCAATCTAACCGAACGGAGTGAGGTTAGAATCGCGGTTTATCGGGCGCCAGGGACGAAAACAAATTTTTCCTCTCAATGCGTGATAAACAAGTCATTGTCAAAGTCTACAAAACAGAATTAAGAATTCAGGGAGAAGTAGCTGTGGAAATAATGGAAAAATCGACTTTAGAAAATGATACCGAACCCGATGGATAATCGGAAGTTCCGGGTTCGGATCCCGGTCTGGACTATCCGTTTTTCCAGTAAAAATTTCCTGTAAATTTCATGTTGAGAATAATTCCGGATCCCATGGTACCCATTCCAAATCCCATGCAATGGTTTTCTGTGACGTCTCAAGAATGTGGAACGCTATGTAAATTCCTTTCTTTCATGAGAAAATGTGGAACGCTTCACGATTTAGCATGTCAAACAAATAAAAAAATATAAATATGAAAACGATTATATTTTCCAACCGGCGCGTTACGATATTGTATTGAACAAGGTGTCAAAGGAGAAATTAACGAACGCGTGAATTATTCGAGACTTTTCGCACGAGACCGAAAAAGTGAAGAATTTCAGTCGTTATCGGCAGCCCGTCAATATACTATTACCATTTGGGTATTTTACGGACTAGAGGTAAAGAAGGACACTAAGAAAATTACAAATCGAAAACTTTCGCCTCTTTCAGCTGTCGATAAAACAGATCGTCACGAGTGACTGGCATTGAAACTATCACTGAACGATGTCACGAGAGTGGGAGCAAGATTTCATCAGTGAAAGAATGTCGAGAAAGTCCGGTTCAAGTCCAAGAATATAAAGACTGAATGACAGTCGGGAAAGTGTTCTCAAGGAAGAAGCTGAAAGTTTTTTTATTTATTTTCCTGGAGTAGTAATTTTCAGGTAAATATGACATGACGAAATACAGGCGTAGTTCTGACGTTCAGGAACACTCTGAAAATATGCGACTAATTCCATAGCTCCAATTTGTTATTTCATTATTCAGACTGTTTGTCCTGTGATATTGTTTATTGATATTTCTATCCTTCGGTGGTTTGCACTGCACGCAACGTTTTTGGTCCCGAATTTGTCGGCGGTAAGAGAATTCTAGTCCTAGTGTATTTTACAATTTCCAAGCAACAAAAGTTGAATGAAAAATGCGTTCTTCATTCGTGGATAATTGTGAAACTTCAATTAATTGGATATGGAGGTCTAAAAGCGAAATTGTTCGTTAGGTAATTCACAAAATCGGTATCAAAAGGTGCGAAATTTCGGGATTTTGAGGTTAACCCTGCGGTTTCTTTAACTGGTCAAGTTCTCAAATGAATTCAATCATTTGTTTATGTAAGTCTGGACTTCTGATTTTATTTATATTTTCGCGTAATAAAAAATTTCCGGGATTCTCCCATTGCCCCTTAAGGGTCAGTCCTTAATAATTTTCTATCCGTATTTTAAATCTTCCTCTTCGAGTTTTTGAGTTGTGCTATTGTTTATTGAATACATTTTATGACCTCTTTATTTTTCTCAAAGTGTAAATTCTAAAAATTGTTTTAACCAGTGGTCTAAGTAGAGTTTGTCCACAGAAGACTGACTGAGAGAAATCATTTCCCAGGAGATTCCCCAGAAGAACGAACTCTAAAGTTTGGAAACCCTTTCGACTCGATAACCCAAAAATTTTCCTTTTTCAGGAGAATGGCACTAGTCCGACATATGAATCGATTCATCTCAATATCTAGAATTCAACCCAAAGTGAATCCTTCTCTATTAAAAAGTGCTAATCAGATAAATTTCATAAGAGTAGCTTCGACTACACAACCACTTCAGGAGAAGAAAGAAGAGTGAGTATTCAAAACTTACTTATCACCAATTCTATCTCTATTTTAATCTCTTAATCTTACTAATCCAAATATTACAGAAAATTATCATTGAACATTTTATCATACGACCAATTTATTACATGTCCAGTTCATCGCATAGCCAACTCATTACGGGGACCTTTCCTTGCATAGCCATTCTGGCATTGATCTATGACAAGTATTCTATTATTAATGAACTCACTAATGAGAAATGGAGTTACCTAAGTTGGAGAACAAATTTAATTTTATGATACAAAACAACAGAGCTATACATTCATTCATTGCTTCGGCCCTCAGTATCTGCTAAAATCAATATATTGATCGGCTTCGATTTTTGTTTGTCTGTTTTCCTGCTTCCATGACTATTTAACACGAAAACATTTTCACATGTCGCAGAACAAGTTTAACACAAACAAACTCAGTACAAAACCAATTCAGCACAACAAATGTGAATGTTTGTCGAATTGTCTTGGGCGTTGAATTGTTTGAAGGTTGAATTGACGTTTGAGATGAAACGTCTGTGCCAATAGTCCTGTTACCGATTTCTCGTGTTCCCCCCATTTCTCATGATTCTGCACAAATTTCTAAAGATGTGGATGTGTTGAGCGGCTTGTGTTGATTCGTTTGTGTAATGAATTGTGGATGTGGTGGGTGTTCATGTGATGGAGTCTCCTAAATCATCTGGCGTAATATTCGGAATTGTTTTAATGGTACAATAATCAACATTTGGAAGCATTATATTTTAGTTCCTGTTGAGAATATCGATATGATGAATCAACTCCATTAAACGCAATATTAAGTGGTAAATGAGTAATTAATGAATACTTAATTATGTCGTTATCACGATCGGCCCCTAGCTCATTAGCATCTGCCAGGTGTGCACCAGCCTTCCTTTGAGTACTATTAGACTCTAACTTACCGAATGTTTTTTAATTATTTTATGACAGACGTCGAAGGTCTCATTTTGAAATTCTTCAGTTCAGTTTCCCATGAGGAGCATTATCTTTTGTATATTTTTTCAGGGTAAAAGTAACGTTCATAAGAGCGAATGGAGAGAAAATTGAGACGAAAGGAAAAATAGGAGACACACTCTTGGATATTGTTGTCAATAACGAAATTGATTTCGATGGTTTTGGTAAGTTAAAACTATTTTAATCAATTTCTTTGTGGAGCTCCACGTGAATGTGATCCATTGACAATATTTTTCCATTTCCAGGTGCCTGTGAAGGAACACTAACTTGCAGTACGTGTCATTTAATACTTCCGAAGGATGTTTATGATAAATTGCCTGATAAACCAACAGATGAAGAGAACGATATGTTGGATTTAGCCTCTGGACTGACAGAAACGTGAGTGCTTCATTCAGAAACTACTCCAATTTTTACAAAAACCAGATCTTTTGTTATAAATCTAGTAGTTATCGAAATATTTGGAGAACAATCAGAATCACATTTTGAAACTTGTCTTCAACCCCTAGAATTTATATTCATAATTTTCATGATTTTCAGGGGCTTTATCAACAAAATATTCTCTTTCAATATATTCTTTTTAGTTCTCCCCCAAAAATATTTGTTTTTATTGTTTTTATATCGATAAACATCCTCAATTCGTTCAGAAATAATTTGCCCATCCATTGAGAATGATAATCAATGCCTCATTTCAATCATTAACTTTATTTCAATTTTTTTTCTTCTTATTCAGATCTAGACTCGGTTGTCAAATAGTTCTAACAAGAGACCTGGATGGGCTCGAGGTTCAAGTACCCCCAACGCTCTACGACGCTCGTAGCTGAGATAGGGAAATGAGTCTACTGAAATAAAAGAATCTAGTAAAAATTACATTCAGTAATGAGTTTACTGATACGATTGGCAGCGAGTGCAGTCCAACTTCGTCAGTTGCGGCTGTCAGATGTACATAATAGTGCTCAACGTTTTTTTACACAAATAACAGTTGTTTCAATTTTAAAATATCTGAGAAAGGAGTGAATAATAATGTAATAGCGAAAATAAATTAAATAATTATTTTACTGTTTAAAAAGATTTATTCCACTTGATAATAAAATAATTTATTTAATAATATAACAAGTAATTTACTTCTCTGAAAAATGAGAAAAGAATATCCTCATCATTGGGTAATACAATATTGTTGCTCATTTTATTCTTACCACATTACAATCGAGTCAGTTAAATGATTCTATTTACGTAAAACTCTTGAAAATTTTTGTTTCGCATGAAAACATTCGATGAGGATCGACGGTAGTGGCCGTGCGGTAGCGTGCTAGACTGGCATGCCAATGACCCGGGTTCGCTTCCCGTCACCGGCAGTCAAAATTTGTAAAAAATTGTAGCACTCTAATCTCACGATTTACTGCCGAGCGGTATTTTCCTTGGTCCTCGGCGAATGCGGTACAGCGGGGCCGGGGGGTGGGAGGGGTAAATACGTAAAAACCCGAAAGGGTATACGTGAGGAAAGGAATTTAAAAAAAAAAAAAACATTCGATGAGGAAGCAGGACGACAACAATTTATTTATTTGTTTCTAATCCTCAGGCACTTTTAACTTCTCGACAGAAAGTTATTGTTGAAATATCTCGAAGGAGAATTTTTAGAAGAATTCCGACGTTAAAAACAAAGTTTCGAATATCGGAATCCACGAGTAATTAAAAAATAAGTGGTAAATATTTTTCGCAAGAGAGAATAAATTAAACAATTGTTTTACTGTTTAAAATGATTTATTCTAAACATTAAACATTGGACTTATAAGTTTCTCGTGTGTACATAAAGCTAAAACACTTTTGTACTTCAATAATATAACAAATAATTTACTTCCCTAGAAAATAAGAAAAAAAATACCCTCTTCATTACATAATATAATATTTTATCCCATTTCATACTATTACGACATTACAATCGAGTCAATTTAATTCTATTTACATAAAGCTCATGTGAGAATTTTTGCTTCCCATAAAAAAATATAATTTGATGATGAAACAGGACGACGACAATTTTAGTTAATTATTAGTTTCTAGTCATCAGGCACTTTTGTTACTTTGAAATATGTGGAGAGTGAAAAGTTTTAGAAGAATTTCAGACTTTTTTAATAGAAAATTTTGTGAATTAAAGAAAAATCTCCGGATAATGAGGAACTGTCTGGAGATATTTCCTAAGTAATGGCGATAAAATCTTCCCGAAGTCTTCAGGCACTTTCTTGACATTATTTAACAGTAAAATAATACGTCAGTCATCCTCAATACACAATAACAGTAGTCCAGAGCAGTAGACAATTACCGACACGATAGAATCGCATTTTTTTATGTACAAATGCAGGAAATTATTAATGGAGTGGAACATTATTTATCGTACAGTAATACAGAAGTCACGTAAATGCAACAGTTTCATAATTCTAAAGTAAATGGGGAGGTTTTCTTTATATTTGCCACTGTGTTTTACACTCGAGGCCGTACAATAGGTAAGAGCTTTGGTTTTGCGATAATGATTAGTTATCATTACAATCGTTAATTTATTACAGGAGATTCTGCCTTGGCTCGACGAGTAATTATTGCTGCATTGAAAGTATCTTGGGAGCTAATGGATTTCACTTCCCTCGACATTTCTTCACTGAGAGAAAAACAACAGAGCTCTTAAACAAGTCTTACTTGTGTCAACAAAATCGTTTCTTAAAAATTGTCAAAAAAGAGTTTTCTCGTGACAAACATGGGAAGCGGCACCGAGACTAATACTTTTGTCGTACAACTAATTGTAGTATTTTTTTAGTGTTTTTTTTTTCCTAAATGTCAGATATTTTGCTCTTGAACATCTTCATGCCACAAGTTTCTTGACAGAAGTAAAGACGTACTGATTAAAAATTATTTTCATTAGATTGTATGAAAAGTAATTTGTATCCTGCAAAAAGAGGCCACTTTGATCAGCCCCTTCAGCCAAATCTTTCGTTATCGGAAGCAGACCAATGATTCCTGCTTCAAATCGTCATTTTCGAGCCCAACAGTTATTCTTCCGATAATTTTCAGCTTACGATTTCGTTGGCCTGACTTATTTGAGAACTTATTAATTTTTCTCTGAGTGTAGACCCAGTTTTCAAAAAAATCATGCCCTCTGAATTAAACGAGAGTCGAGAGTTCGTGAGGACTGTTAGTATTAGCAGCACTGCTGAGGTCCAGAGTAGCAGTTGGCATGCCAGGACTAACACTACCACTGGCCTCGCGCATCTGATGCTGCGAGCGATTGATGGACTTGTTAACAGGACTCGTTGGAGTTCTGTCACCAGCTGGTGTTGTTGGAGGACTCGCTGGCACCCTGTGAACATCGATACTCGAGTGATTGTGAGCTGCTGGGCTCGCTGACAGGGTCAGCAGTACTGGAGACATCTGCGCCTGCCTCAGAATATCGTGCGACTGCTGATGCACCTGAGATTGGGGGTGAGATCCTCGGGGGTGGTGGGGCAGTGTTGAATTAATGTGTTTCGATGTTGTACAGTTGGCACGTGGAATTGTGGAGGTGCCACGTGGACTCGTCGCCTGTTGCTGGGCCTGTTGCATCTGCTGCTGTTGACGCTGCAGCTGCGCTGCCGCTTCGCATTGCGCCCGCGCAAGCGCTTTCACGGCATTTGTCTTCTCCTGTTGGGGTACATGATGATTAGTAATTAAGTGATGGGATTTTGGTTGATTAGCTTATCTCTGGGCACAGATTGCAAGCGGATAAATGTATTTTTGCTTCTGCGAGGGTTTAATTTTTTTTAATCATTTGAATTGTCTCAATTTTCAATTTCCAGTCGTTGGGGAAGCACATCTCAAGCACCTCCTTAGGATTTTCCAGGTCGGATTTCCTATTGAATTTTCTATCGGATTTCTTGGCAAGTTTTTGCTCAAATTTTTTGTGGAACTTTTGCTCCGGAATTTTACTCCCACATGATTTCGATATGACCCTCATTTGACCTCAACATGACCGACTAGAAATCGATTTGGATTTTTTTCAGTATAACCAAATCCCATAATAAATTTTTTTTTAATTACTCTAGAGAATTTTCGAAGTCTTCATAAGAAATTCTATAGGAATTCCTATCAGAATTTTTCATACGTGTATTTCAAATAATTCATTTGTCAGTTAAATATTCATACTTTATCTTTATCGTTATATTTTAAAGTAAGATGTTCATGATGTTCTTTGCCTACTTTTCGAAAATGGAGAAATTGAAAAAATCTACATTTTTTACGAAAAACTTAGTTCATTTCCTCCTTCCTTCGCCCTTCCTCTTTCAAATACAAAATAGATATCTCAGGGATGATTTATTAAACAAACAACACTCACGATAAAAGCCGAGGGGAATTAAACAAATTAATTAATGAACATGTGAACAACCTACTCTTTGCCACACAAAGACATTGTGTACCATAGCGCAGCCACAGAAGACAATTCCAAGGCCAATAAAAACAGACATAACTATCGCTGGCGTCGAGTGAAATTGTATAAATGTGTAGAGTATCATACCTGCAACAGAAGAATATTCGTTCATGTACTTAAATAACTCTCATGTTTTCGAGGAAATATTACTAGTGTGGATTGAACAGTTAATCACAGGATGAAACAAAAGATGGAATGAGACGGGAAACAAGAAACAAGAGTGAAAAAAAATATGATGAATCTCACCGGTGAGGAATACTGGAATGCTGACGAAGAATCCACCGACAGCGCACATCCTACTTAATGATGATTTTTGCAGGTACATATTTGTACTGAAATTGGAGAAGACAAAAATCATTAGAGCATTCCAGTGAAATTAGAATTTTTCGTCGGGTGGAATTTTTATTTTATTGTAACCAAAAATTCATTGTGCAATTCTATTGGGATTTTATTAGCCAATTCCAATTGTTTTTTTGCTACAATTCTTTTGGGAATTATACAACTTCTCCGTCGGTTTTAAATGTTTATTTGTGCAAAGAAAAATGTGTACAGATGTTGATTTTTCCGTGCGACTCATTCTGTTAGGATTTTTTTGTATAAAAAGATTGTAACATTTTTTTTTGTTTTTATTAAAAAAAAGAAATCAATAATTGACAACTTATAGTCCAAACGTTATTGAGAAAAATAAGAAATCCGCTAGAAGAGAGTAAAATAAAAATTGAAATTAAAAAGTTGAAGAATTTCTGTAAAAATTTACAAATTTTAATTCTGAACTCTTATTTTTATCTTTATTAACTATTCCACAATAATTTTTTCAACGACAGTTCATAAATCCAAGTTTTTAATTTTTTTTTCAGTTAAAATTTTTGAGTTTTTATTTGTTTTTTCTCAATCAATTAATTTTTGAGTTTTCCTTTGTATTTATTTCAAAATAAATTTTCCAACTTATTATCGTGCCACTGAACGAGTGAACTTTGATCTAGTTCTCATTACAGGTTTAGCAGCTAATGAAAGTTGCATAAACCAATTGAATTTAAAAATAAAATTATATTAGAACACGCAAAGAATTCCCTAGGGAAAACCCTATTTTTTTCTATCCAATTTATTCATATTTAATTCTTGAAAAACACTTCTGTCGGCTAAATTAGTCTTTTGCGTTCGTATCAATAACAGAATTTCTGATTAGTGTTGCCCATTTGTTTAATTCTTGAAAAAATAATTTTTTTAATTTTCCCAGGAATTTTCTTAATCATTTTGAGTATTTTCAAAATAACTGCCAACTTTTATAACAGGTTTTACCTCGTTGTTTTTAATTTCATCATGATTGTTTAATTACATAATCGAATGACTAAATATTTCCCACTTTAAAATTGATATTCGAACATTGCAGACCAGATGCAGAAGTACTGAATGAATATCGTGGCTCTTGCGAGATTTTATTATGAATGACATGGAAAAAAAAATCTCATCAAATGATGTCAAATCACCCGAGTCAAATAGCTCTTCCTCGTAGTAACCTCTCATTGCACAGTTATTTGATATTTATGAATGGATCATCTCGACTTCAATATCGATAAGAAAATGCTTTCAATGGTTATCAGTTTATTGATTTATATCTACGTAAGTACTGATATGCCAATAAGTGCAATGGCTTTTATTTCCTCATGACTTATGTATGATTCAATCTATCGACTTTTTCCACTTCAACTTCCATATTTTTTAATCTTTCGAGTTGCCAGTTGAGTTGTGAAACGCGAATGAAAATAAAAATCTTATTTTTCATCTGATTTTTGAAGGTATCTCAATAAAAAAACCATTTCAAAATTGTCAATATCGAGATTAAGATCAAATTACTGGACTAAAATTCCAAAACCGGAGAAAAATCTAATAATTTTTCAAGTCGCAAAAGTCTACAATTGTTAATATTTTCAACAAAATTCTTTTGGATATTCTATCAGGCCTTTTCCAAAATCGACTGTTCAAAAAATCAAATTACTCGATTTTTTAATGAATTACCAAATAAATAATATTGTAATTTAACTCGCCACTTCAATAATTAATTTGTGAAAAATCATAAAAAAATGTAAATAGGAGCAGTGCACCCTTAATTCCCAAAAAAAAATCTGCAATATTGACTTATCCAATTAGTCTCAATGGACAGACTAGAGAAGCCTTGAGAATATCCACGCGGAAAAAGGTCGCCGTACTCGTGCAGCCGAAGGGCCGGTAGCAATGGCATCGTGGGAATTTCTAGCGGAGTATCTTATGAGCACCAAGAGCAAGTTTTATTTTTACTTATTCTCCAACGCTTTTCTTTTTTACTCTACACAACGCGAGTCGCGGAACAAGTCTGAGGGACGCTGAACCTGGTGATGGGTCTCCAGTTGCATCGAAAACCTTTCGGAAGTCATGCAGACTGAAAAATGAGAAGGTATCGAGAGACTTTCATAGAGCAGTTCGGTTATTTCCTATGTCCACGGTTCATTACCAAGCGGGTTTGGTAGGCGAGCAACTTCCGGGCCGCACCTGTTCGATTTACAAGTGGGCATTGTGCATCTGTCTGCTGAAAACAGTCTGACAATGGAGGCCTTATTGTAGTAATCTAATCAAAATAATTATCTGGGTAAATAAAATAAACAATTCACACGCGTTGAAAAATCGTCATCGGTAATCCCTAGTGCTTCATACTTATCGGATATTTTTGGCTTCTTTCAGAACGTGGAACTGTTGCATTTATGGAACCAACAAATTAATTATAACAATAGAGCAATCACGTAAGGAATTTGGAATTTTTTGGAGGATCGTGTGAATAATCTGCGAAGGAAATTAGACCAGTCTAGCTAACATTTATTCAAATCTATTAAAAAGAACTACAAGACGTTTTTGATGACATTCTTGCGAACTTGAAGCAACAAAATATTAATATTTTTAACAGAGAAAAGTAAAAAAAAATTGACATTTTCAACTTCCCGGTAAAAAAGTTATTTTAAACGATTTTTTTTGTGCTCGATTGCTTCTGCTAATGAACAAATTAATATTACAAAGCATGAAAATCCGACACGCTCTTCGTGTGCATTTTGACATAAAAAAATTGAGGAGAGATTGTTACATTTCTGCCAACAATTGATCCTTTTGAAAATTCTTTACCTTTTAATTCATTAAATTCGATTGATCAAAGCAGTAGAATCTTCTTCAAAGATAGAGCTTCTTCAACTATTATTTGTTAAAGTATTATTTACCTAACGATCTTTATCTGATCAATTTAGGATAAATAAATGTAAATGAAGATACTGCGGCTGACGCGTTGAACATCTCCGAGCTTTATCCGACCACATTTTACGGAAGATTCCAAGTAAATCAGGCGTTAAATAGAAGAAAAAAAATTCTAGAATAGGAACCATTCACTCCGTCGAAAATGGATCGGAAATGAATCGCTTCGTCGGAATTCCTCACAGAGACCTTTTCATGGATAACTGAATGGTCTGTAAAAAAGCTATTGATGAATTCTTCTAAACTTACCCGTCCTTGAAATATTTACGGGTTTGCGTGGGTGGGGTTTACAAAAATGTATAAGCTTTTACTACTTTCACTGCAGAATTCAATTCAATTCTTCGATGGGATGTAATAAAATGAGATAAGTCGGAAATCGAGTATAAAACAGTAGATCAATCAGGCTTAAACTTGGGATGTTTTACGACTTCATGACAACCAGATTTTTCCGTCATCGATTTCTGACAATATGCCTACTGTAGGGAAGAGTGGGGCAAAATGGAACGTCTTCAATTGACAAGAACTCGGGATCGGCGGAAGAAAATTTAAAATTCAGATTAAAGTTCCATTTTCAATGTCAACATGACAGAAGAGTCTCCTTCAATTACACTCAAGAGACGTCGAGTTATTGTCAATTAAAATCGTCCCATTTTGCCCCACTCTCCCCTATAAAACGTTGGAATTCAATTTATTGGGCAAATATTGGATTCTAACGTGGAATTCTTTTATTGCCTCGACTGGGGCCTTTAATTTTTTCATTTTGTCGAGTTAGACGACTCGAGAATTTTTAGATGTCATTACAGAAGCTCTTCTTGACTCTAACACTACTTTCGAGAGTGTCAATTTCGATTTTTAGAACCTCGTCAATGACGTCCTAAATTTCTGTTGATAAAATCGGGAGTTTAAGCTTGAGACAACAAAGTTTGAGTTGAAACTAGCTAAAGAATTAATTTAATATTTTCATTCCTGAATCCAGGCCTCCCGAAAGTCTCAATGAAAGACCATCAGCTTCAGATTGAAACAAACTCCATCCTAATTTCCCCTCCCCCATTACCAAAATTACAAGCAACCTGCAATTGAAAAAGAAAACTCACCGATGACTCTGATTATACGAGCTCTTGACCAGCTTCATAGCAAACAGGAACTGAATGGCGCACACCAGCAGACAGCAGAGATTCAGCGACAGTGCCAGTGCGCAAAGTCCCAAAGTCACCTCATAAACAATTGTATACTCCTCAGGACTAATCAGACTACTCGGTGTGACACTCAAAGGCGACATCTTCAGGAGAAATATATGCGACAGCATCGCCAGTAGCAGAGAAACAAGACACAGTAGTCCAAGGAACGTCAGCATCTCCTTGACACCATCCTCGGGATTTTTATTGTTGAGACTTGCCTTTCCCTTGAGACAGAAAGACGTCCAGGAATTGTCAAGAACCGGTACAACCTGGCCACCACTGGCCGCCGAGATGGTGGCAATTTGCTGAACCCCAACAGGTGAATGAACAGGAACAGGTGGTGATGGTGTTGTCTGGCTTGGTAATCTCGAGACCCTCGAAATATCCAAACCACCGTTCACCTGTGGCCTGTCCTGCAGGTGCGAAGCCATGACCCCATGGCCAAGATGATGATGGTAGTGATGAATCGAGTGATTGGTGGAGGGATGAATGTCATTACCAACAACTGGACTTGCACTGTCTATCGAGTGTTTGGACGTTGACAGGGTTGAGAGATTCAGTCCGTGGGAGTGATTCAATCTCGAGAGATTGTTAACACTCAGCTGACTGTGAGTCAGGGGATGACGATGGACCGATGGATCGCGGGTCTTTGGAAGTGGGTGGAGAGAATCGTATATCCCCGATTGGTCGTGACAAACGCGCGCCAGACGCGTTGATGTCGTTGGCTGGCCGGTTGTAAAGTGCTGATGATTTCCCGATATCGTCTGGCTACCGTAGTCATTGTGGTGGATGCTGTGGTTGTGAGGATGATGGTGCTGGTTTCGAGAGCCATTCGAGGACGGCTGAACCGTCGGTATGTGCTTTAGCATCACTCGGAGGGGGTTTACATGGATTAGGCGGGTGAAGGATTTTTGGTGAGGGGGTTTTTTTCTTGAGGCTTCCTTTGGGGGGGTTTCAATTGTTTGGGGGCGGAGAGGGCGTCTCTCTTGAGCCGTCCATCTTGGATTTAGGGAGGGTTAAGGGGAGTCGGGCATTCTTGGAGGGGTGAGTTTAATTGTTTCTTTGGAGGTGGTGGGTTTGACGGGGGAGGAGAGTCCTGGCGCGTGCCGTATATGAAGCTCAGGGGTACTCTATGAGGGAAAGTGCTGGGATCGGGCTGAAGAGCCGAGCCAATTTCCACGGGCTCATCTGCAGTTGTGGAATTGTGCCTGTGGAGAGAAATAAATTTTTAGTTCACATGGTTTCCGGAAATTTGATGGGGGTAATTGTAATTAAGTGATTGTGGGACGACTTTCTGAAGAAGTTGAGGACGAGTGGTAGTGAGTCAGGTGGGAGGAGGAGTTGGAAATGGCTTTTAGAAGATTATAGACAAGGTGTACTTGAGAAAAGGTTCTGTATTCTTGGCAATTGAATAAAAACTTTTATAAATCACTAGATTTCCATAACAGATTTTTCCCCATTTTCCCCTTTTTCAGTGAGCAGTCAGAAAGAGCCAACAGATTTAGAAATTTTTAAAAACTATAACAAATTTTTTTTTTTTCAAATTGCTTCAAAAAAATTCCTCAGTTTGAAAGAAGAAAAAAATATCATTGAAAATGTTTGGAGGAATGATGTCACATAATTATGTTCGATTGGAAAAACCTCGGTAGAATGTGTTGTATGGTAAGATCAAAATCTACGGGGTTTTTCTAGAAAGTATTTTCATTCTCCGAGGAGATTATTTGTTTAGGAGGTATAGAATATTTACAAAATAATTGGAGTGCTTCTACTTGATCTCTTCTCCCACCTCACTTAAGACTTTTTGATTATGTCAACAGTGAATGATGTTGGGAAGGAATGTCAGAGTACCGTTTTTGTAGGGGATTCTGTACGCCACAGACCAGGCCCAGTGACATTTTTCTTCAAATATACCAGTTTTAGAGACATTTCAAGAATAATTTCGGCACAATTCGGGGAGATTTTAAAAATTTTCCAAATATTTTATTGATACTTCGTCGATTATGTTGCAAATATCAGAGATGAGGATACGAAGACTCGAAATCTGGATGATTTGAACTTTTTAGAATCATTTTAACCTAATCATTTAACTCATTATTTCTTATCGACATTTTTAGTGCATACGACCGTCAGCCACAACAATTTGTCCAAAAGTTGAAAATTGAGAAATAGTATATTGTACAACTAGTGCGTAAAGTAGCACTTTTTCGCACGAGTGCTAGGCGATCATACGAGGCGAAAAAGGTGATACGCACGTGTTGCAC
>JAPYZN010003335.1:0-16477 GCA_030522865.1 Psyttalia lounsburyi | reverse complement strand
TTTGGGATTGAACTTGGGCTCAATCGGTCAAGCCATTCTTGAGAAATCGCTATTTGTTCTTGAAACGGTTTTTGCAAATAACTCAAAAACTATCCAACCGATTCCAATTTTTTTTTTTTCGAAATATTCGTCTCAACGAGTTCTATCTATGTTAATCAAAATATGCATACTCGTCTATACAAAATTTCCGAGATATTTCAATTTTTCTGTTTTTCAAAGAAATAATTGTACTCTAGCATTTCGAAAAATGGTTATATTAACTTCAACTTTGGCACATAGTTCCCTCCTGGTAGCGAAATGTTTGGGATTGAACCTGGGCTTAATCGGTCAAGCCGTTCCTGAGAAATCGTTATCTTTTCTTGAAATGGTTTTTGTAAATAACTCAAAGACTATCCAATCGATTTCAATTTTTTTTTTTCAAAATATTCATCTCGAAGAGTTCTATCTATATCAACCAAAATATGCATACCCGTCTACACAAAATTTCCGAGATATTTCAATTTTTTTCTGTTTTTAAAAGAAATAATTCTCACTTTAGCATTTCGAAAACTGGTTATATTAACTTCAAATTTGGCACGAAGTTTCTTCTTGGTAGCGAAATGTTTGGGATTGAACCTGGGCTTCATCCGATTCCAATTTTTTTCCCAGAATATTCGTCTTCACAAGTTTTACCTATATCAAAATACAGATCTCCGGTCATACGAAGTTTTGGGAATATTCTGTTTTTTTGGTTATTTCAAATGAAAAATTGTTCTCTAGCTTTTCAGAAAATGGATCTATCAACTTCAAATTTGGTACGAAGTTACCTGCGGGGAATTAAATATTAGGGATTTAAAATCCATCGAATTATTACTAAGAAAATATAGCAGATCTTCGTTCTTCTTCACAACTTTTTACGTGTCAGCCATTCCCTTATTTATTTTCTAATAAACGTATACCCTTCAGCTCTCCACTCCAAATTATTCTGTCTCCAAATTTCTTAATAATGTCCTATGCTCATCCAACGCTGTGCATTTGAAGACGTAGGCTCTCCTCATACTCATCGGGGGATGAGCTGCTTGCGGTGTGGTACAAGGAAGTTTTGTCGTAAGACTGGAAAATCTTGATGCAACGGTGCGAAGAGAGCAAGATCTGTATGTTTGCAAGCATGTAGAAACGTATGGGAATCGAGTAGATGAATTATTTTTATTAAGTTTAGGCGTTCCATGAGTGAATGAGTTGTATTATACGTAAATTTTAGAATTTCCTATTCCGATTCAATGATTTCTCTCGAAGACCAAGGTATTTTCCCGTGCATGCTGATGTGGTGCCCCGAATGAATCTCCCACTCAAACTCTCTATCAACACCGTCATCTTCCCACAGTTCTCTCAGTGGCACAGAGCACTGCCGGCGTGGTACAGCATCTCTCAAATGAATCAACTATTCAAAAAGTGAAAGGTTGTGGTGAAATAATCGGATACCATAACTTCGTCAAGGCAAACCCAGAGGTGTTTTGAAGCTATCGAAATATTCCGTCATTCAGAAAGAATTATTCTGAAAATATGTTCAAAAATTATGCATGCCTCTATCTCGAGGAAAATTACTTCCTTGTCTTCAATAAGACAAGTGATTGAAGTCTCATATCAACAATAACGCATTTGTCTAAAGAAAATATCACTCAAAAAAAAAAAGAAAATGTGGTCACTTCCGTTTACCCGAAGACAGTTTAATCAATAAAAAACCAATGCGTCTGTTTCACTTCCTGTGAAGTTGAAGAATGGAAGTAAAAAACAGACACATAAATTTAGGTAGTGTAATCGTTTGATCGTAGGGGGAGGGATTCTAGATTATTTTTTTATTTCTCGCGACGACTGTTTCTCCAAACACATGCCTTATACTTAGAACAATTGTCCCATTCAGTTTTCGATTCATAGTCAATTTTGGATCTGTTAGTGTTTTGCAATGAAAGAAGATGGTTAAATTCAGAGAAGTCTGTCGGGAAGCTCTGGGTGTATTTGATTATCGAGAGAAAAAAAAATAATTGCAGCAACAAATCATTCGATAATAATACCAACCTGGAAAGTGGGAGGTGTATTACTGAAGAAGTTCGACAAATTTTCGTCATAAATTATCACTCTCGCCATGTAAAATGTCGCTCCATAACTTCCGTTGAATAAAAGGAAACAGTAACCTCTTCTCTCATTAACCAGTATTAATCCGAGAACTTGGAAGACTATTCCTGTTAAGCTTTTGGAAATAGAAGATGGATTATATTCATCTATCTGACTCGTCATTATGAGGTAAGAATATTCACTCACGTTTGGGGAACACCATCCTCAATAGTATTCATTTGATGTGGATACCTCAAATTCATTTCGATTGAAATCAAGCGACCAGATATTGGAGCAACAAATCTATGGATTCGGAACAGACTGTTTCAGTCCCGGAAGTTGTCTTCTTCTCCTCCTTGGAATTCAACTCTATCAATTTAGTTGAATTCAATACAGGATTTTCCTCAGCAACTAACCTTTTTCGATTTAAGTACTCGTGTTCTTTTTGGGATGCAACTTCACATGAATTGATGACTGCATAAATTCAGGCAGTAGTGTTAGAGTTTTATCACGGTTAATTTTCCAATGCATCATACAATCGTGATTTGCGTCATAAAGTTTTGTGATTGAGTGATACCGTAGTTTTGAGCGAATAAATAATTTTTAGTGTGAATACAAATTGTGAAATCTAAATATATAGGCTTTACAGTTTCCCGCCTTCGAGAGTGATTCAAGAGGATATTTTTTTTCCATTCCCATATAGATCATCCAATTAATTCAGCATTTTCCGGATTTTTTTAAAATATAAAGGCAATGGTTATTTCCAATTTTAAGGATTTTTAATAGGCAATTGAGGGTGACACGGCTTATGCCTTAAGCCGGGGACTTCCAATTAATTGCAAAATGTAGAGGAGGGGGAAGGGCTGCACCATCTTCTCATGGGGTTTCTAATGACGCAATATTTATGAATGAGAAGAATGTTTATTTTCCGATTTTGGGGACTTTCAATGGGAAAGTGAGGGTGACGATCTTATGCTTGAAGCCGGGGACTATTTATAGACCCGGAAAATATTTATTAAAAAAAAAAATTATTTTCCAATTCTGGGAATTTTGAGTGGAAAATTTGGGATGGCACCTCCACGTATGAATCCCGGGTCTTCAATAAATTGGGAAGAGTAAAGGAAGAGAAAGAATCCTTCACTCCTCAGAGCTTCATAATAACGAAATATCCATAAATGAACAGAAAACAATTATTTTCTCAATTTTGGGGATTTTCAATGGGCAAATGGGGGTGAAGTACATTTTTTCCACTCATATTGTGATATGATGAACTTATAAGACTTAGTTAAAACAGTCAATATTAGCACTCGAATGTCTAATTAATCTGAACAATGATGGAACTTGTCAGATTCTCCGTCCATGTGACCGACGACTACGAATGATGTTCCATGGTCAGCATTAATGAACTGATCGTCCCAGATTATTTATCCCATCATTAGAGGGAAAAGTTTTCTCCTTGAGTCCTGTGAGCACAGAAATTTTCTTTATCTTGGCTGTTTATTGGCGAATTCAGAATGAACATACGAGGTATTATTTTTGATCAATGTCGTCTCGAATAATTTATGACTAATTATTCACGTTTTATTATTGGTAAATCGATAAACTGAGATACTTCGGAAGCCATCAGATGAGTGATGAATTTCGTTCTCTGCATGACCACAAGCATTCGCACCATTTCAGATCAACATTAGAATACATGCGATCAGCAGTGAAGGTATTCCTTTTTTGAGAATTTCCAAATATCATGTTGTGGAAAAACACTATTAATATAGTTTGTGATATTAGTAGACATTAAAAAGACAAGAATAGCTTGATTAGTCGAACAATAATGAGCAATGAACCTTTTGAAACAGATTGATATATCATGCCGAAACTGAAGCGAAAGAGTCACGCAATAATGGCTCAACAGGCAAAGAAACGAATCCATCAGTCACGATATAAAGGATACAAATACTATTCCGAACCTGAGATGGAAACTCAGAACGACTCATCAACAAAACAAACGAAACGGGGACCATCCAAAGATGATTCGAAACGAAAGGAGGAGGATCTCAACGTCAATTATGTTGATGATGAAAAATCATCAGTGTCCAATGGAATGAAATTCAAAGAAAAACACAAAAATGGACAAACTGATGAGCGAACAGTTCATGTGTCAGGAGCGCAATTCGCGACGAAAAAAAGACATGGCTACTTTACTCGGACAAATATGACATCATCAAATGAGTACCAAGAATCTAAGAACATTGAATTTATGAGGAAACGCCACAATTCAATGTCCACGAATCAAGATCAAAATGCATGCACTGAAAGTTCTAAACGAGACAATGTAAAACGTAAAGCACAGATGAGGAGTGTCCGTCAAACTACAAAATATTCTGCCCGAGAAAATGAAAAAAATAAGGAAAGACTGAATCAAAAAAGGACAGATCCAGATTATGCCAGTCACGAGAGATCCGCGAACAGACAAAGGATGGAATCGTCTAGGGCAAATGGGATACTAAATTTCCGTGAAAGATATACCAACTTGATGAAGGCGAAATTGGAACGCACGGAGAAATTCCGAAATGAATACACTCTCATCAAGAGTTTCATTGAGAGTCGAAGGAACTGTCCAGACATTGTTTGCGTCTGTTGTGATAATTTATTTTTTCGAAAGACCATGACAAAGTACAACCGATCCCGATACTCAGCCAAATTCAATAGGAACCAAACACAAACGGAATCTTTCTTTTCTAAAATTGAGAACAATGACTCGAAATACATTTGCAGTACATGTCACAAAAGTTTATCGGATGGAAAAATACCAAAGAGAGCAGCATTTGACTTAAAACTGCCTCTAGTTCAGAATGTATTGAAAAATTTATCACCTCTAGAAGAACGTATGGTAGCGCCTTACGTTCCATTCATGCAAATTCGAGCTTTGAAACCACACTGTGTAACAAATCCGCAGCTATCGATTCACGGAAGCGTTGTTAATATTCCATCAGAAATCAACGATATGATCAACGTACTTCCTAGGAAATTCAATGATATGTCAACTATACAGATCCAATTCAAACGACATTTAGATCATAAATCAAACTACATGTATGAAACGATCAAGCCATCGAATGTTTGTGACGCGTTACGCTATCTCATCTCTACTCCACTTTACAAGAAACATGAAATAGTGATTGATGAAATTTTTTTCGATAAGTATGACAAGAGTGATGATCATTTGCTGGATTTCATTGTGGAAATAGAAACTGATGAGAGAACCGATGAATCTAGGGGAAATATCCCTGAAAATAATGACAGGGAATGTAATGATGAAGAAAAGCGAGAAACAGATAAATGCCCTCAGGACGCATCTGATGAAGATACCGCTGATGATGATGGCGATTATTCTGATGGGAATAATGACGATGAACAGCTGTCATCCACATATCAGGATGAAGTATTGATCATAGATGAGAATTCAGAATTATCGACCGAAACACGTGTTATGGCTCCATGTCAAAACAATAATCCAGTTCCTTGGCAAATAGACAGCAAGATCGACGAGTTATCATTTCCAGTTATCTTTCAAGGAGAAGTTTTTGATCCGAATAAGAAATTGACAACTTATTCCCAACGAGCGAAATTCCTAGCAAGAAATCAAGATCGGAGGTCATGTCACCCGACACGGATCTTATTCATGGCAAAGCGAAAGCTTGAAGAGAGAGTTATGTCTTCGATCAATATATGTGTGCGGAAATGCCAGCAAAGTAGTCGGATAACAGTCGGTCAAGTCAAGAATAAAACTTACATTGATAATATGATTCGTCATGACGAGGGTTATGCTTTCCTGAAAACTGTACGACCATCTCCTGCATATTGGGAAGCAAAGAAGAAAAATCTTCGAGCAATGATTCGTCAACTAGGAACTCCTACATTATTCCTTACTCTCTCTGCATCGGAAACAAATAATCCTGAGCTCATCCAATTCCTTTATCAACTAAAACATAATGACAAAAAATTTACATTGAAGCAAGCTGCAACACTCGACGAAGCTGCCAAGAATAAATTGGTGAGAGATGATCCTGTGGCTGTTGTCAGATATATCGATTATCGTTTTGGGGAAATGATGAAGCTGTTGAGGAATCCTGACGGCCCTTTCAAAGAGCATTATGTGGTGGATTATTTCAGTAGAAAAGAATTCCAAGGACGGGGTTCGGTCCATACTCATGCCCTCTTATGGTGTAACGACGCACCAAAATATAGTCGAGAGAATGATGAATCTGTCACTCAAGTGGTAAACTTCATCGATACCTATGTACAGTGTGCGTGGGATGCGCAGAATCCGTTCGTCAGCTTCCAGAAACATAAACACACTCTGACTTGTCATAAAGGGAAGAAAAATACGAAGAAGTGTCGATTCAATTATCCTCAGTTCGTGATGAAATCCACTCAAATTTTGAAACCATTGAATCCAGGTGAAAAGAAAAATGACATGGAAGAAAATTTGGAGAAAATAAAGCAGCTGACGAATATTTACGCGAAGAGTAATGTGACCATCGATTTCAATGAAATGTTGGAAGAATTGAACTTGAATGAACAAGAGTATATTGATGCTATACGATGGACTCTGGACAAAGATAAACTTTTCATCAGGCGGAAACTACAACTCAACGATTCTAAATCTATTGGAAGCCAATATGGACATTCAGTTTGTTCTCGATCCTTACGCTTGCGCACAATACATCATAAATTATATATCCAAAATTGATGTTGGCTTATCAAGGTTATTACGAGAAGCAGCTAAAGATTTGAAAAATGGCAATCAACCTTTGAAAGAAAAATTGAGAAAATATGGAAACATATTCATCAATGGTAACGTAATGTCCGCCCAGGAAGCAGCATACCACGTATTAGAGTTGGCATTATGTGAATCGAGTCGATCAGTTGTTTTCATAAATACTTCTCCCAAGGATGAGAGAATACGAATGTTGAAGCCGAACAAAAAACTAAATATCTTGGATGAGAATTCAACAGACATTTATCATGAAAATATCATGGAGAAATATGAAAGGAGAGGCTTGGAGATGGAGAACGTTTGTTTAGCTGATTTCGCAGCATCTTATACAACTAAATCACGAAAAGAAGAACAAGAACATAGCGATGATAATGACCATGATGATCATGATGAGAATAACACTGATGAAGAGGCTGATGACAATGACGAATCACATGGGAATATAACCTCCAGTAAATTGTCTGAAGCTGCTAATCTAACTCGTGTAGTAAGGAAAAGAAAGGCGGCAATTATTCGGTACGTTCGATATATTGCACAAAAAGATGAACCCAATTATTATCGAGAACAAGTTCTACTGTTCTACCCTTGGAGAAATGAAACCTCTGATATCGAAAAAGTTGATTGCAAGACGTTGTATCATGAAAATCTGAAAATAATTGAAGATAACCGAACCAAATATTCTATCATTGGAGATGAGATCATAGATGAAGCTATCAAAGAGGCCATGAGTCATAATTTGCGGAAAGATGAAGAAGAGAATATTGCATTTATTAAACGTAAGCTCCAAAAGGATCAGGAAGTTGATGTTTTCGACCAAGCTGGTATCGATGACAGTACGAAGAAGAACAAAGTACGATTCACCAAACCAAAAACAGTCTCCAAACAAGAAACTCTTGAAATGCTCGATAATTTGAATACTTTACAAAGAGAAATTATTATGCATGTTTTAAAAAGTTTCAAGACTGACCAACTACCGCTAAGAATTTTTATTAGTGGTTCTGCTGGTGTTGGAAAAACAAGAGTCATCAATTGTATGTACCAATTACTTTCTTCATATTTCGATGCAATGCCAGGGGAGAAAAGTAATTCACCATATATCCTCTTATGTGCGCCAAGTGGGAAAGCAGCTCATCTGATAGAAGGAGTCACATTACATACGGCCTTTGCTCTACCGGTAACCGAATTCGGAGGACAGATGCCAGAACTTTCAGCCGATGTCGCAAATTCAATTCGTTGCCAATTGACTGATTTGAAATTATTAATTATAGACGAAATTTCGATGGTGGGTTCAAACATGCTCATGCGTATCGACACTCGGTTACGGCAAATTATGGGAAAAAATTGTAGCTTTGGAGGAATTTCCGTCATCTTCATTGGTGATCTTCATCAACTACCACCTGTCAAAGATAGAGCAATATATCATCCCCCCACTTGGGGTGCTTTAAATGCATTGTCAAGTTCTCTGTTATGGGAGGAATTCAATTTTTTTGAATTAACGGAAGTAATGAGACAAAAAGAAGACAAAAAATTTGTTGAAGCTCTAAATAATTTGTCTGTGGGGATGATGACCGCAGAAGATATATCTTTGATTAGAAGCAGAGAAGTATCGAAAGATCAAGTACCGGACAGTGCTATGCGACTTTACTACGATAATGCAAGTGTGAACAACTACAATAAATTGAGAATAAAGAACCACACCGGAGAATCCTATGAAGCCATTGCCACAGACGATTTTCTCGGTCAAGGATCACAATCGCTTAAAGACAGAACACTTCGATCTCTCAGGAGGGAAGATACAGACAATAAAAAGTTGAGAATATTGAAATACAAGATCAAGTTAAAACTTGGAATCCAATACATGATTACATCGAATATAAATATTGTCGATGGTATTGTCAATGGGGCTTGTGGAACATTAGAGAAAATTACGTTTGTTGGTGACCAGAAGCCTAATAAACTATGGATAAATTTTAAGAATCCAAAGATTGGTGTCCAACAAAGGCGACCGCTTCAGCAGTATATGATAGATAATGGAATTGATGAGCATTTGACACCTATTTCACGAACGAGTCTCAACATTTCAAGCAACAAAGGAAATACTTATCAAGTGATGAGGAAACAGTTCCCCGTCGTTCCTGCAGAAGCAATGACCATCCACAAAAGTCAAGGACAGACCTACCACGAAGTTTGTATCAATCTGACTGCTAATTCTCGGCCATTGACACGAGCACTCTTGTACGTCGCCTTAAGCAGAGTGTGCAGTTTGAGAAACCTTTATATTTTGGGAAAATTCCAGCCACCTAGCAAGCCCTCTGAGGATGATCCATTGACTCAAGAATATAAAAAACTCAATGAGAGACGATTGGAATTATCATTCATCAATCAGTTCAACACAAATGGGCTCAAAATAATTTATCAAAATATAAGATCATTTAACAAGAATATCAAACATATCAAATGTGATAGATGGTACAATCAGGCAGATTGTTTAATACTATCTGAATCATTTACCAAAAGCGATGACGAAATTGTAATAGAAGATTATAGTTTGATATTCAGGACTGATTCATCTATTAGAATGCAGGCCCGAGGCATTTTGATATTCATGAAGAACGATATCAATTGTGCATATTCAATTTTGAAACATGTCAAGCTTGATGGTCAAAACAACTCACATTTAGATTTAATCCTATTCAAATGTGACGACATTGAGATACTGACCGGATATAAATCCCCATCTTTCAAAAATCCGACATTCATAGAGAATTTACAAAACTTATTGAAAGCCACCAGCTCAAACGCAAAGCGGATTCTCGTAGGTGACTTCAATAATGATTTGTTCCACCCTAATGATGGTTTAGGAACGTATCTAAATCGATATGGTTTCATACGTGGACTACGAACTCAAACATCGACGACAGATTTCAATACACAGATAGACATTATATTCACCAGCAATATTGAGCATTATCTCGCCGGAGTATATGAAACATACTTCTCAGATCATAAACCAATTTTTATTGCACTTGGTAGTATGAATGATCATATTGATGAACAAAATATTGATACGATGAACGCAAAAAAAAACGAAATGAGTGAGGAACCTATATTAAGAATGGATCTTGAAAACCAACCTTCAAAGAAACCAACAATAATCTCAGATACAGTCCTTCCACGAAATAAAAGATTAAAGTTAGATCTGAATCAAAAAACCATGAATGGCATGAAAATACTCGTCAACGGAAACATATTGGGTATAATTCAACGAAGAAATACATCATTCGACTTACGAAACACCTGCGGATTCGACAGTTTAATACAAATCCTACTGTCAGCATATGGAAGTAATTCAATAATCAGGAACTGGATAAATTGCTCGGAACGAAAAGTATTAAAATTCATCAAAAAAATTTGTGAAATTGGCAATAATGATGACAATTCAATCTACGAATTGCGGTTAGATGTCTTCTTAGAGCATAGTGATTATTTCATTAACGGGCATGAGTCTACCGAGAGTCATATTGTCTTGGATGGCAATAGAAATGTAATCAATTTGGTAAATGAGATATTCAGAGGAGAAAAAAGTTATTCTGTGTATTTGGATTGCCCAATATGCCCTAATATTATCCTGAATGAGTTGATGATCCAACCAGATATAGATGCAATGTTCGAATATGGTTATGAGAATTTCATGACCATTTTGAATTTCACCATAGATAAAATTGAAAATGAAATGAAGGGATGTGCTGAAAATCATCATAATATAAATCAATCCGTTGTATTCCATGAATGCCTCTTCATCGAATGTCCTTCCGATCACAATCTTCATGTTCCATTGGATAATCTCCCGAAAATATTCAATATCAAAAACATCACGTATGAACTTGCAGGGGTGGTGAATTTTGTTAATCCTGAAGCCATGGGTAATGCATCGATTGGCCATTATAACGGTTACATACGCAGACACGATGAATGGATAAAAGTTGATGATTTATTACCGAATAAAGTGACAGCAACAAAGAAGAATAATGAGGAGATTTGCCCTCATTTATGTATATATGTAAAATGTGATGATGGAGTGAAACAATAATGAAAACGATCAGATTTTAATTATAAGGTGATGTAGGAATAAAGTGTAAATAGTTAGGTTTGGTTATTAACTTGGTTATCGACTGATAATAATAAGTTAAATTGGTTCAAGATAACGTGTAATGTGTCTCATTGATAGAATTGAATCACCACTTTCGACAACGAAGAAAGGGGAAGCAAAAATGACTGTATGACCAACAAATTGAGTAACATTTTAGGAGAATTTTTTTCACGTTGATGCAATTGGAATCGCCGGGAAGGTACGAAATATTCGTCAAATTCTGCCGTCGTCTGTCATACATTTGCTCACAGGATTTATAGAATGTTGAGAAAAATTTAGAATTTGGAATGGCAGGACAGCGAACGACCTCGAGTGGACAACGATGATAGAGGAGAATGGTTTGATCTTTACTTTACTCACCAGAGATCCTTCTGACCTTGAAAGTAAGGAATGATTGATTGAAATTGTTTCGTTTAATCAGAAATTATCGTAGAGTAATGACAATTCGTTTTACCATCCTCGTCATCACAATTTGGAACTCTTAAACTTACCAAGGGAGTCTCCAAGTCGTATTCATCACGGAGGCTTTTTGGTGAAAAAAATTTAAGATTTTATATTCATGAGAATAAGAAAAGAAGAACAAAAAAAAACATTTTGACACTGGGGCGTGGAATTTCGAATTTCGAATACCTTTTTTCGAATTCTTCGTTTCACTTTTTGAACATTCCAAAACTTTTTGGAAAAAAAATGGAAAATCGAAACATCTCGGAGACTTTGTACAAACAGACGTACATATTGTTACGTATCCCGCTTAGAACACTACTTCCTACAGTAATCACCTGAAGGAGGCTCTTAGTGACGGCTGTATTTTAAACAGATTAACCTAACGAGAAAAAATATTGTGTTTGATTCGCATGAAAAAGTATTGGAGAATAAATAATCGAGCGTGAAGTGGAAAAAAATCATGGATGATCAAACGTCTGATGAACAAACGTACGATGAATTGCTCAAACGTAAGTATAAAAGTTTAGTTTTTTCATTTATTCAAAAAAAATGGTGGTGAAATTAATATACAGATAACGATGAGTGGCCTCAAGTCAATTCGATATGGATATTTTTTCTTTTTATGTCTATCAAGCCTACTTTTGAGAGTCTGTGGAAAGCAAAAAAGAAAAATCGTAAGGTTGTTATTTTCGTTCAGTGTATGAACGTGAAACGCTTGGTACCAAATTCTCATCGCATATTTTCTGTTATAATCGCTCCCTCTTAAGATAACTAAGGATTCAACCGATTTGGAATAATTGTGAACTTTTTACAGTTCTTGATGATGACTGGGATGAAGCGCTCGTAGAAGCACTGAATGAATACGAGGAGAAGAAAGGGGAGAGGAGAATTAGGTGTCAGAATAGAAACAAGACGTCCAAAGGGTAATAGTAACTGACGAATATCAAATAAATATGATTCACAATATGATAAAATCATTTTTTTTATAGTTCGCCTACAGAAAAAAAACATTGACTTCCAATCAAGGCCGAGGATGATAAAATGGAGAGATAGTTCTGATGGAAGCAATGTTGGTGAAGAATGGTGCACATTCATAGGATACTAGAAATAGGATATTCATATTTCAAAAAAGTTAAATTTCCTCGACGTTAATTGAAAAAAAAATTATTTCTTCATCTTTCAAATTTGCCGAGCAGGAGAATTAATCTGTTGTAAAATAAAATTCGCAATATTTCCATAATATTTGATTCGATAATAATTTTTCAATTCTACATAACTATTCATGTGATGAATTGGGGGAAAAAAGCAGAATGAATATCCTCCCTCCATTCCGATGATCATTCTCGTATGAAATCGGCACTCTGTCAAAAGAAAGTATTCCAATGTTTTCACCGTGGCAGAGAAAGGAAAGTATTAGTACGCATGCCCCTCGGATTTTCAGTGAATTCGAAAAGTCCATACAATCTAAAAAATACTTATACAACTGAAAACAAAAAAAAAAATTCAATATCAAAGGCCTCAGTTGTGAATACTTATAAAGTGTCACCTAGAGATCGATCCTTTGAGCTCTTGAAGTTACAGCCGAAAATTTATTATGACAACTACTTATTTTTGGAGTTCATTACTTTTCAACTTCCCGATTTATAGGGAAGTTATTGTAATTGGTAATTGGTAATTGGTAATTGTAATTGGTAATCTTGCCTACATATATCTCCTTCATTCATTGATGCTACGATATCTTTATGAAATTTTCTCAATTGAGAATGATTTGCATTCCCCCTTCAATTTTTTATAACATTTAAATCAACTCCTATAATAGAAATTCGAAAATTCTCGCATAATTTTATCTAAAAAATACCTTCAATCTTAAATGAATTCCACGTAAACAAAAAAAGATGTGGAAATGCATCCTCATCTATCAAACCACCAACTTCAGAATACAAAACGTCAACGGTATATGAAAGAAGGAAAAACAATAAGAGAATATCATGGAAGACAGGTAAATAAATTATGCATAGACAACAAATGGATAAAATCTGAAATAATTTGTACGACTCTCATTAATTACATTGTGAAACTTCACAGTATGGCCCAGAGAAAAATAAATGGCTTCCACAGCGATATTTACTCAAATCTCATCTGGATAGCATCACAGGCATTCAAATCCGTGGGGTGGTCACACGAAGTGATTGACCAGAAAATAGGTAATGAAAAATTATAGATGGAATGAACAATGGTTCTTGTGAGAAAGTAATAGATGGTAGTTCAGAGGGTGGGGGGGGGAGTAATTGTAGTCTTGGTTAACCTTTCGACGAAAATCTGTGACTGTAAGAAAAAGATATTTTTCCTGAGAATTTTCCATCAACTTCTATCAACATTTAGCGTTATTAACCAATCAAAGTACACATTTCAGCAATACATTATCAGAAAATTACTGGTGAAGTCTCTGTGGGATATATTTGCCGTTTTTCACAGAGATCGTCAACAGGGATTTGAATTCAGAATCCTCTGGAAACTTAATTCATAATGACTGTAGATAATACTGCAATGTCAATGATAATATAAAACGTAAAGAATGTATTATCATGAATTCAAGAAAAAAACGATTCATCCTGAAACTGATCGATTAATTGATCGATTACAGATTATGAAGAAATTAAAACTGGAAAATTCAATGTGGGTTGTTCAACAATAATAAGGATCCAACTGAAAGATGGTAGAAACCATCGTGATTTCGGTTACTACGAGAGCAGTGAGAAGACGAGGGGAGAAGCGTTTTTCAGAGCACGAATGGTAAACAGGAATTTTGAGTTTTACAATAGTCCATCTGAGATTCATAGTACTTTTCGTGAAATATGCCACCCCCCCCCCCCCTCCAACTTCTTTTTCCATTCCTTTACTCCAGAAAAGTAGTAGTTTTTCTTTCTAGTTTCTACGAATTTCTTCAAATTCAAAATTTCCATTATCGATCGGAGTTTTCACTTCCTTGCTTTGAAGCTTCCGAGTTTATTATTATTCAAATTTTTGATTTTGTTCATTGTTTGTATTTTTTTGTGGGGTTTTCAAATTCCGATTTTCGTTTTTTGTGTCTTTTTTTCCATTCTCTGTCCATTGATCAATCATTTTCCTTCTATAACTCTATTCCAACTTCCTATTGAGGATTTTTTGAATTGGCAATCTTTGAAAGTCAATCAGTACATCGATAAATTGATAAAAAAAAAAATTCAAATAAAATTAGAATTTAGAGAGAAAAAAATCCCGATAACCCAGCCGGGATTCGAACCCGGGTCGTCTCCCAGTTACGCGCCGGGCACTCTTCCAATTAAGCTACCGGGGACACAGAAATTTCTCTCTCTCCAAATTCCACTTACCACACCGCCTACCCTCCTTTAGGCATAAAATAAATTCAGATAGAATTCGAATTTAGAGAGAAAAAAAATCCCGATAACCCAGCCGGGATTCGAATCCGGGTCTCCCAGTTACGCGCCGGGCACTCTTCCAACTAAGCTACCGGTTCCGAGTGGCGGCTTACCAGGAAATTTCAGTCTAATATACTCATGTTACGTTCACCAGTTTTTCTTCAGAGCATATTTATGAAAAACGAAGTAATAATTAAATTACGATCGGGCTCCATAGGATACATCCTTAAAGTGTCTTCTTGATTCAGAACTAAAGAAGTGATAGTTTTGGCGAGTTTTTCATACAGTTACGTCGGAACTAAAGAGAGGGGAACGAGTATTACCTGTTAGCAATAGGATATACTCCTTTTGTCAGTTATTTTCGGGGGTAAAAATGCTGAATTTTCGTATTTTTTCAGGTCTCATCTGTGAACGCTTTCAGGAAAGTACTTTGTTTTTTCGAAGAATCTCAAGCCATCATGATGAAGAAATATTCCCGAGTTTACTGTTTTGAATGCAATTGTACAGAAGAGCAAAGAGCAGACAGAGAAAAACAACTTCACTCTGAAGCAGCGAAAATGGAGGTAGTTCTGATGCCTGTTTCAGGAGAAAAACGAAAGGGAGAGACTCTCATGCAGGAGAAGGACCAGAGACTAAAAAGAGGGGCTGAGAAGAAGGACTGGCAATTGGCAGATGCAGAAAAAAAACTCAGGAGTGACAGTCTTGCCAAGGAAAAAGAGGAAAGATTGAAAAAAGCTTATGAACAGAAGAAGAAATGGGAATTGGCACAGAATGGAAATTTGAACAACGAATAAGATAAGGATGAATAAAATAATTACAGAAATAATGGTAAAAATATTGAAAAATTGATCATTATAGTCCCTATTTGTCCGAAATTGAATAAAATTATGGTAATTTGCAAAGCGTTGTCAGTCACCTACAGATAGTGAGAATTTTAGTGGTAGTTGGCAGCTCAGGTAGGTCCCCGTTATGAGATTAAGACAGTCGAGTTCAAATCTCAACTGGAATGAGGAAGAATTTGTTCTGACGAAATACAAACTCCTTTTCTTTTTTTTGGTTTCTCCTCTGACCTTTCATATTACAAGGGTTTCGTCATTTGTGATCTCAATTGCGACAGAATTAGAAGGTTGTCACGATAGGGTGACCATTTGTACTACATTTGTCTCCATACAAAGGGGACTATTTCGGAAATTATAGTTTCGATTCCGCTTTTCTGAAACCTGAAAAATTTGTTAACACCGAATTTTCTTATGCGTGAATCTACTTCTATTCCATTTTGTTTGGGGTTTAAGGGTTTTCTCAGATGGAATGGGATGAATCTCATCTGAACGAAGAAAAAAGAAACTAACCACTCAAATGGTTTCAGAAATATGAAAAAACAGATTTTTGGGCAACTGATATTTCTCAGGAACCTCTCGACCGATCCAGCTAATCACAGTTTCAAGTGACATCGGAATGGAAAGTTGAAAAAAAAAACAATGGTAAAATCGGACCTGTCATTTCCGAGACATGGAAAAAAAAATTATGAAGAGAGTGAAATATATTCGCAACCATTGGTGCGGATATATTTCACTCGTCCAAAATACAAAACTTTTT
>JAPYZN010003334.1:0-15825 GCA_030522865.1 Psyttalia lounsburyi | reverse complement strand
TTTTGGCTCGTGGGATTATAACACTCGCCTTCGGCTCGTGTTACAACCTCCCACGAGCCAAAAACACCATTACGCACATGTTGCATAATATACTATTTACTTAGCGGTTGGATAATTTTTGTCATATCCCTCGACAATTTTCTTGGATTATATAACGGAACGGTAATTTCTTCTGAATTTTTCTGTCCGTGTACAGATTCATTCTCTTCAATTCCTATGAAAATTCTCTCCTTGCAGACTCAATCTTTTATTACTTTCCATATTATATTATAATATATAAACAATTTTTAAAAAATCGCACATTGCGTCATCGAGCGATAAAAATATTTCCCGCCGAATGTGGCGCATAAATAAAACCCATTTTTCCCCGTACGAAGAAAAAAAAAACTAGCTTACGTAATTCGATCAATGACATAATCTACCGTATTCAGCTATTCCGCGATAGAATTCCCATAAAGGAGAATGGATTTTAGAATGGGATTCTCTCGCTTCGATATCGGATTTGAAAGTTGGAGTGTGGGGTGAAAATTTGCCGTCAAGCTGGGAAATTTTCTGATCAAAAGTTGTGAGGTTTTCTTGTTTTTTTTTTTTTCACAAACTTTCGGACTCTTTCGCGGTACAATATCGTGGAATACACATCCCTAGGGGGAAGGACAACGGCATCCACGAGACATTTCTGTGCTAAAGGATCGAGAGAGGATGTCCGGGGAGCTTGGCGACTAGGGACTACCAGCCCGTAATACCGAGTCCTACTCTGTTTGTTCCGTGAAGCCAGCCCTGTAATGAAACCTCCGGGGAACAACGCCTCCGGATACCTGTGGCCGAACGCCAATGTCACGGTGTCCATCAGCCAGTCACCAAGTGAATTGTAATTGCGTCGTTTTATCCGAGTTTCGGGGATTGTTCCGTGTGATGGTATAAACTGTTGCGAATAGATCTGGAATGTTTGTTTACACCGTTGACGCCGTTTCTGTTGTTCGAGGGGGATTTATTCACCCGGTGGACTTGGAATTTTGACACGTTTGCGAGTGACACTGCAGGGTTAACAATTTTTTCGGCGTTATTTCACACTTTTTACGGTCTACTGGGAATTCAAAGGAATTATTACCCCAGAATTTAATTGATTTTTCTGTGAAAAAATTGATGGAAAATTCTTGGAAGGGGGAGTTGTTGAAATTGACAATTTTTTGGTTAATTTCTGGAGTCTTTTGTCAAATATCTAGGCAATTGTTTTTTATTTCGCCAGATTCAATTGGTCCTCACCTGAAAAATCTCACAAATTCTCCTCTCATAATTCCCCCTATTTTTGGGTGCAATAGTTCGAGTGGAGTTGCTCGAGTGGATTTATTCGGACAATCTGTCGAAATTTTTTATTTTTACCGTCGACACTGAAAATTACGAATGTCACGAAATACTGGAGAATTTCAAGAAAATTATTACTCCAGAATTTGGGTAAAAAAAATTCTTGAAAAATCCTTGAAAACGAGGATTTGTTAAAATTACGAATAGTTTCTTTAGTTTTTCAATTTTTAAAAATATTGATGTAATTACTAATTAATTAATTAATTAGTAATCGGCCCTTCTCCAAATAGCCACAAAAGTAGAGAATAGTAAAGTCCCCTGCCATAATTCTCCTATTTTCATTTGCAATCGATATCTGTTCGAGACTTAAATTTCAAGGATCAGAAAGCTCGTCGTACTGGCATCGCCTGGCTAGTTGGAAACGTGTCACGAACAATGTTATTTTCCGCTCCGTCGAGCGATACAAAATACACACGCGAGTATATGAGTATACCGCTGATACCCTGATACCACTGGAGACGAGAAAATCCCGCAAATGATGACCCATAATGTACAACAGCTTCGTAACGCGTGCGTGAGTGCGGAAAAACTCCCCCACTCGGCTCATCCCCTGTTCACCCTCGATGAGGGTGACGGAGGAGTGCGAGATGGTGCTGTGGCAATGGAGAAATAGACATTTGGCCCGGCTGAAGGGAGGCCGAGTGTTGCGGAGAAGACCGACCTGCGCTCTGAATTACGCGGTAGTTAAATCCATCTGTGAACACGGTATCTGCATACCGAGCTTCAACGAGTATACGACCAGGTGCCCAGCAAAAACTCACCCATTGCATTACCCAGATATACCGTAGTCTGTACCGCTGCGAGAGAGCTTCATACTAAGCCGGATATCAGCGAGTAAAATATTGAAAAATATAATGACACAGTCGTTTAAGTAGACTGCAGTTGCAGTTCCGCGCGTTCATTATTGTTTAAGGGGAATAGTTTGTCGTGAGGAGGATTTAAGAGGATTTACAATGGCATCGTTATTTTGGTTTAAAGAATGTCTCCCGAAATTGTAAGAAAATAAAAACTCGGTAGTTTTAACAACCACTCATTTACATGAAATACAAGGAAATTAGGGACAAACCGCCGGTCATTCGACGCAGTATTTTTTTTTAGATTAAAATGGAAAATATTGAAATGAAATTGTTAATAATTTTTAATCGTAAAACGCGTGATGAATTCGAGAGAACTTAGCGTTGTGCTATATAATTGTTTAATATTTTGGCCGCTCGGGAGAAATTTTCCAACTGCTCAGTAAAGATTGTTTATCCCTCACGAAAAATTGTCCAGACGGAAATTTTTACTAAACAATTCTCTCCGTGGATTTTTTATTATGCGGGGAAAAAATATTTAATCATTTTAAACTCTCATTGCAAATGATATCACGAAATTCCTCGGCTGACAGCCAGGAGCATTATTACAAAGTTAATTACAACTCATCAAAAATTTAAACGCCGACATAAGTTGGAAGTCCCGTAAATTAAAACTTTGGATCAAAACTTGGTCGCACGGCATATTCGAGGGGAAGAAGTTGCGGTGAGAGGACAGAGCGGAAGGTGAGAAGGCCAAGTAATAATAGATAGCCAAATCGAAAGATGATTTCAAGTGGCTAAACACTGGGGAAGATGCATATCTCAAAATCCAACGGCAAATTAAATAAAATTCCTCGATAAACTCTCTCCCACTCACTCATCGTTATTCATTATCATCAGTTTTGCTCCATCTTTTTAGCAAGTGATTGTATTAACTTCACCCACGAAAGTACATTTTTTAAATTTAATAATATGACACATGTGGTGTAACGTAACCGCAGGACTAGTCGGCGAGTACCACCCGCTGAGATTCTAAAGTCTGAAGTTCGTAACTGAAGTGAAACTCCACTAGTGAGGCATCATCCCTTCTCACCCAACTTTTTCAACTCGATTCTGTCGAGTTACCGCACTCGGCGACTAACAACATGTGTGGTGTCGTGCTCAGTTAACTCGTGTACTTCATCTTAGGAATTGATCAATTTTCGTTCGCTTCCGTGTTGCGGAAAATTTCGTTTGGCATCAACACATTTTGCTCAATTCCCCCGCCCCGAGGAGGAGAGAAAAGTGGAAAAATAACAATTCAACAGAGGAAAATCTAAGCTCCAAATTTCAAATATTTTTATTGAGTCTTAAAAAGAAATCAAACTCAAAATTCAGTTATTCGAAATTTGCGAGAATTAAAATTAGGTTTAGAGAAAGATTTATGAAACATGGAAAATTCCAGAGTCGTCATTGCGTAATTTTTAACAACTGTTTGATAGTGTAATTTCACATCTCGAGTCCCCCCAGTCGTCGGTGTTGCATCCAAAGAATTCCGTCCACCGCATCTGAGTCAATATACGTGTCGGAGACAGTCGCAGCAATCCCATGAGATTACATTTCGAGAGCTTTGACGATACTCCAGTGAAATCCATTTCTATTTCCTCACTCCTCGGAGTCTCTTTCCTCACCCGCAATCTCTATCCTTTCCTTTCCAATTGGGAACACTGCCGCACTAGTGGGTATAGTATTAATAGAGACGACTTAGGAAGACGAATCGAGTTTAACTCTGTAGTAATAATCTCGGATTAGCCGGGCCAATTGCGTATTGGCGAAGCAATAAGCCAAAACCGAGTACATGATCGTCTCATTATGGTGGCAATTTTGGCGATATGGGGGGTAATGGTATCCAACCGATGTCAAAGTAAGTATTAATGACATACATCGTGATTTGAGCTCGCTGAGCGGCGTTTGCATCTCCTCCTTTGATCAATGTATTCGCAATATCTGGGGGAGTGGTGAAGTGATGTGAGAATATTGGGACGTCCTGGGATTTTGGTATCTCGGGTAGATTAAGGCTTGCGCTTGCGAGAGGAGATCGAACAATGAGGGCCGTAGTACTACTCGTTTCCAAAAACTCCCCTCAAATTTCAAAAAATAGTGGGATTTTTTTCGAAACAATCGCTTAGAGGACAAATTCAGGGGTTTTCTCAAGGAAAAATCAGGTGGATTCGGGACATTGCTCGAGAATTTATGGGAAATATTTGAAATGCAAAATAATTTTTTTGAATTTTAAGTTGAATCAAATATTTGAGAGTGAGAAAAATTTTTTCAGCCACTAATTATTTCATGAAAATTTACATTGCACTACAGATTTTCTCAAATTTGAAGGAATTTGACTGATATTTAAAGCAAACTATTTCATTTAATTTTTTTGTATACAAAAAAATTAACTGACACCCGGAGAATTTCACTTGAAGGTTTAATTAAATTCCTAAATTTTTTTTCTTTAATCCTTCACTCTAACGAATTAATTAGTCGTGTCCAAAATTTCCCCTGAAAGTTTATTTAAATTCAAATTAAGCAATTTGATTTTTATTTTAATCAAAGTTTCATTCAACTTTTTTTTTACAATTCACTCTCACGGACGCCAGTTTTCGTTGAGTTATTACACAAAAATTACCAGAAACCGGGAGACGTGAACAAAAGTCTTGATTAAATTTCGAAATTTTCACTTTTTTTTTAAAGTCCAATACTTAACGAAATTTGAGTTTTTCCTTGGTAGAATCAGCCGACTCCGTTGCTAGCTAATCCTCCATTCGAAGAAATTCCGCGACCTCTCTCCCTTGAATTTCCCGAGAGCCGGAAAACTCGGATGGACGATTTACGGGACAACTTCTTTATCCAGCAGGATAATTAGCGAAAGAGACTCCCTAATGAATGCGGATGAGCAGCGAGATGGCACAAAACGGTATCTGTCTCTACTGTTCACGGGCGATGCGATCGATTAGCTCAGAAATGCTAATGATTGACCCGGTTGGGGCGTACGGGAGGGGTTAATATCATGCGTCAATTACTCTCATCGATCGCCAACGTAATCATCCATTCTAAGAGACTTTTACGAGTGGCAACAACACTCCGCGGCCCACGCCCACTCCCGGCAGCCACTTCAAATGATGAAATACGATTAATTCAAATTCCCCTCAGTGAACTCCGTGAATGATTGTTGAGAATTGGAGGCAAAGCGGGCGAGCGAGAGAGTGGGCCACCGGTGGTGGGATCACTGGAGTAGCGGACAGTAGTCCTGGTGACTGTCGACAACTATCGTGTCACTGATATATTGCACTTTCGACGTGGCATTCAATGCATTATGATCGACACGGAAACGATACAGCTCGGTAGATTTTATCGTGACACTCGCGCCATTCGTACAATTATTTTTCCCCACGAATGGAGCATTACTTCGCACTTTTCTTCTTATTTCACGATTCAAATAAATTTACTCACTTGACATTACATGGAGAGAAATATTTAATAAAAATTACGGAATAATTCACGTAATTATTCTGGAAGGTGTTAAATCTAATAGAAATTTCAAGAATTATTAAACTTTAGAGCAGAAAAATTTTTGAATGTTTAAAAATTTTTACGGAACGTGACAGATGAATTAAAGAACAGGCCGTTAAAGGTCCCCGCCACTGGGACTCATGGCTAGCCATGAGGCCCCAAGCGGATGATTAATTTTTACGAAATAGATCGTAGAATTTACGCGACAATTGACACTTTTCGAAACGTAATTCTCGGGTCTTTTTGCTGGTAATTTTTGTCCAATAATTCTCCACGTGTATCTACATCAGCCTCGGTCTCCACCTTAATTGACGTTGGACAGTAACAATGGAAAATTCATTCGATTAAAAAGTCTGGAAATAGCATTCAGAGAGTAAAATTGAAAGTGCATTGTCGAGGTATAAACGCACCTCCAACAGTTTCCGGTAATTCTTCGTCTCTTGTTCCCCCGACTTGTTGTTTATTTTTCACCCTCCAGAGTTGAGTAACAACAACGAGCAACTGAGAGGAAGAAACCAGAGCACTTTCGTTAGGACAATGCTTTGTATCAGGTACAAAACTCGGGTTTTAACAAGTGCAGAAAGAGCTAACTCGGGTGAATATACCCCGGGCATCTATACCGCACACTCTGGTTTGGACGCTCTGCGGTATAAATTAAAAGTTTTTTTTTTGTCCAGCTTTCTCAGAGAGCAGCCTGTGGATCGTTAATCCATCGTGTCACACCCGCCCGGGGTAACTGTGGGTAGAGCTCATTTCTCGTTCTTCATGGTACTTTGGAGACACCACGTCCAGAAACTAGAGTCCTATATTATCCGAGTATGCCACCTTTATGGACTGGCTCCATAACTTTTTTCACTCCAACGGTCTAGAATTTTTGTCCCTCCGCCGTTATATTATACGGCAATTAGGACTTTATAAGTTTTCGCGAATTTCGACGACTTTTTCCGGTCTTACAGCGGCTGGTGATGGGCAATTTGTGTTTGAATTTTTTTTAGGGGAATTTCTCCAGGTGAAATTCGTTGAAATTTTGGAGAGTTTGTTTCTGAATTTATTTCCGGATTTACTTTCGGAAATTTTTAAATATCATTACTCCGAATGATGTTTGTCAATTGCCCATTATAATTGGTATTTTGATTTTTTTGGTGAATTTTTGGAAGTGAAATTCCTTCTTGAGGTCTGCCCGATTGGCGGCCTTTTTTCTTACGGGATAGTTAAAATTTTTCCAACCTCTCCGACGAAATGTCTTCATTGAGTCTCGGAAGCAACCACAACTAACGTGGTTTTGCGGTGTTTGTCGACATTGTACTTGGCACCCAGGGAAATGTATTTTTCGTACATACACACTGCCTCGGAGGGAGTACCAGGCGTGTAAAGAGAGCAGTTAATTTCCCTGGCAGAATAGCGTGTGGCAAACACAGCTGGATAGAGGACACAAAGAAGAACAAAGCTTTTTCTCCTTTTCTTCAAAACCACCTGTCATCATACGTATTACGTTCTTTTTAACAGCAAGTTAAAGCGCACCTTTGAATTTTTATTATGAAGGGCTTTTTATTTATTACTCACTTTGGAGTTGTTTGGAGTGGGAGACATTCAAATTTCGAAGGGGGAGAAAGACCTGTTGGGAACAGTTGACAGTCTTTGAGAGAATTTCCTTCTTTTCCTGAAAAGTAAATTTTAATTGGAGAAAAATCGTGAAATATTTTACAAAACTTTTTAATTCTCCCGAATATTCTATTGAATAGACCATTTATTATATTTTTTTTGCATTTGACAAGGGTCTCTTTCTTTTTAGATTAAAAATAAAAATAGAACAATTCGGAAATATTCACTAATCTTTAACACTTTCATTTCTGAAAAATTAATTCAATTTTGGCGTATTAAATGGAATGGAAATTTTGAAGTTAAATTGCAGTCAATATTTTTATTTAATTGTTATTTAATTTCATCAAAGATTTAATTCTGAGTCTCCTTCGAATTCTCGAAAATCGAATTTGCAGTTATTATTTAATTTTAACTCCAAATATCCATTTAGTTCGAAAATCTTCTTGTGAAACGTCTCGCTCTCCTCCAGCGACGATCCCGGGAGCACGTCTCCAGCCTGAATTGGGGATCAGTTAGCGGCGAATAATTCATCCGCATCTTCCACTTGAACACAAACTCCCTGTGCTCTCGTTTGTTTTATCACATCCCGGCTGAATGCACTCGCACATTGTCAGCATTTTTTTTTATAGACTCGGTTCCATCAAAATATACACAGAGTGGATTTGACATTGTACACATGCACAATATCTTGATGTGTACATTTTGATGTACCGAGTGCGCGAATGTGAATAGCGCCCCGGCTCGTCTGTCGCATTCGCTCGGCGTCACCTGCCAAATTACACATAACAACGGATATCGATGGTACACGCGAATGTTATCGCATCAGCTTGGCTAGACGGTGAAAATACTGGGTGGGTAGTACCGACACATTGAGTTTTCCCGAAAATGAGGACGTTGTTGTTATATATCACGAGTTGTATTTCATTGGAAATCTCTTGAATTTTTGACGCCGAACGAATAGTGGGAAATTGGTATTTTATAGGTGGATAAACTTCAGGCAGATTCGATCGGAGTGACATTTTTTTTTCGGGGGAACAAAAAACCTGTGGATAAAAAATAACATTGACCATGAATTTTCGTCGGGGTTCTAATGGAAAACAGTAACCCGACTTATTTTCCTGGACATGATTTCCATGCAATAATTTTCTTTCAATAGTATCCCCCTCAATAGATTCCTCTGACAAAACTCTCAAGAGAAAAATTCCTTTGCAAAATTCTCATCATAAATTTAATTTTTTTTTTCAAATGTTGGCAATTGTTGAGAAGATTTATTGAAAGTCATGCCAATTCTAATTATCCTGCAGAACAAAATGAAAGATATTCGTTTGGAGATGTGCAATTTTTAAAAAATGAATACTTTCCTCAAATAAATAAATATTTAGCAAAAATAATTTTTTCTCTCTCAGTGCATTGTTAAATAATTTGATGGGGATGATAACATTAACTTTCTGTCTCGCTCCAGCGGCTGTGTTCATTTGTAAATTATGATGAATTGATAATTAATTGATTATGGAGTTTATTATTATCATCATCATAATTGGTAGTAATCAATCAGTAAGAATATCGCACTGAATTAAATTCACTGGTCCGGACATAATCTCTCTACTCCAAAAAGTACATCAAACGTAATAATTTGTGTTAAAAATTTGTCGTATAGTTATTTTTGTCATGAGAAATTCTCCGCGATTTTATTTTCCATAGAAATTTCGATGTGGGAAATAATACCGGCAAACCTTTCCAACTTTTTGTTAAATCCAAAAATTGTCATTGAGCGAGAGGAAATGAAATCCCTGTCTCCGATTACAAACAACATTTTCAATTATTTTCGATTATTTCACCTGGGATAAATCGATAAATTTTTTTTTCCTCACCGCGGACTACTATTTCACAAGGATTCAATTCTCGATAAAGTCCACAAGGCGTTAGATTAATGGTCTACCCCAGTGCCATTTGTATCACATCATATATCCTCCAACACTATGGTCGTTGTCATTTTCTGGCACACGATATCTGAACGATTAGTTCACGATAATACCGAAATTTCGCGTGTATAGGTGCGTATTTGAACTGTGACTTATGACCCGTTATTGGAAAGTGCTTCACAACAGCGGCAAATCGAGTTTGAGACCATTGTCGGATGGGCGGAAGGGGGGCGAGGAGGGGAGTGAAACCCAAAAAAAAGGGAGAAACGCTGGGAGTGGAAAAAGCCGAGGGTTATGTATCAAATAAATCTCATTGAGATGAAATAACGACAAGACAATAAATATATTTTGCGGTACAGATTGCTCGCTCCACGTAGAATACGTAAGTCTTTGGCCCCCAGAAAATCAAAGCGGGGGCAAACCGGTGGGGGGGGGGGCGAATACCCCGGGTATATGCCCCCCCCCCCCCCCCTCCCCCCTGTTGTAGGCCGTCGAGACCTCGGGGAGACTCCCTGGAGACGCGATACACTGCCGAGGTTTTGGGATTCTCCTGTAGGCGGCCCTCGTGGGACGCGCTGACTACGTCATCGTCATCTGCGAACGGTAAACAGCTTCGTGAATTATCACTCGTAAATATGGCACACTTTCGACGAAGTGAACACGTCCCAATGGCCATTTGGTTGGGCGATGATTTAAGATCTTGGCGGAGGGCTGAAGGGGAAGAGGTATCGCTGGGGTCAGACAATTTCATTTGGGGCGGTGGGGGGAGACGTCGGGTGATAGACAGTTAATTGGGGATTTTGGGAGGGGTGAGGAGGGGGTTGACTCCCGGGAAACATTGTTATTAATAATTGTTTGATATTATGATTATTGTAATTTTATGAGGCATTTTATTTGTGATTGATAACGAAGTTGGGGCAATATCAGTTGGAGCAAATGGAAATAAATCTTCGCGGCTCGGGCTTTAACCCACTACCCGCGGGTTTTCAGTCTGAGCCTTTGTACACATGGTTATCTAATTGGTTATCACAATTTTATAATTATTTAACAACAACTGAAAAATCAGGGGTTATGGAAAATTTGATGGAGTGGGGACTTTCAGGCTCACGTGGCAATAAAAATAATAGAAAATATTTTTGAAAATGTGATCATCAATTGCATAGAAATTAACAATCGAAAATTCGGCTGGAGTTATTTCTTAATTAAAAAAAAATCTAATAGTGTAAAAATATTTTGAAATTTCCGATTAATTAAAAATTCCGTAAGTCAATAGAGAGAACAGATAAAATTACTTACAATGTAAGTGGACCCGCATTATAAAATGTGAAATAGTCGGACAATACTTTTCATGGAATAGTTGACAGGCATTAAAATCGCATAAAATGACTGACTCCAAATAATAAATCAAAATAATCAATGAACATTCAGTAAAACAGTAATAAATACTCCCCCTCCGAGACCCAGTGCACCGTCAATAACCATCAACATCCCAACCATATTTATGAGCTAATGAATGTCGTCTCGTTAATTAAAAGTGAAACCACCGGTAAATATTTTTTTACCATCGGCATTCGTTAGTACTGGTGTGTAAAAAATAATGAAATTTTTTATGAAACAGTGTCATCTCTGGTGTCTCAACGGAGCGCATATACAAAAATAAAACTGGACCGCGCCCACGAGGGTCCGGCATTAATCCCGCACTATAACCCACTCCCAAACCTCACTCGGTGCAATTAAAAGGTTAAGCGAGGGTTAATTGCATTGACCCTTCCTACATACGACGCTCACAGCCACCGGCAAATTATTCCATCTCCAAGGGACTTGAATTTCGATGGCTCCACGTTATATTACTCCTCCCCTCATACTCTGAATACCGGCTTACTCGGGCAATCGGTTATCTCATTGAATAAATTAACAATTTTTCCGCGAATTCTCATGCGCGCGAATTCTTCGCAGGTCTCAGTTGGCGTTAAGTCTCTGCAGTTGCGCACATGTGTGTAATCAGTAGCTGGCTCACGACTAGCGCGATAATTATGCTTGATTGGGGCAATTATTTCTCGAGAGTTTCGCAGTTATTTACGGTCCACATATACAGATATTTCCTCCTGACGCTAAATTACCGCTCAAAAATTAAAAATAAAATTCAAATATCATTTTTATCAACATTTAATCAACTCCTCATTTTATTTATTTATTTATGATCAGGGAATGTATGAAAACAAGACTATTAAATGCTCCCTAGTATAATTTGAGTAATACTTGCGAGAGATAATTTTTTTCAAATTCTCGTGCAATTTATGTGGACAATTGGTGCTCTTTGGTAATTGTGTAGCAGTTTCGATCTTCCGGAAAAAAATACTCAACCGAAACAACCGTTGAAGTTGGGGAATTTTTCACGTAAAACTTGATAACTTTTATTAATTTTATTTTATGAATTTTTCTCAGCCTGCCAAAATCCAAAAGTCTAGTAATTTTTACGCGTAAATTTTCCAAGTCTTATTCGCTCCTAAGTCTTCATAACTGCACACAGACATTCACCGGCCCACGACTATCACGATAATTTTGCTTAATTACAGCGATTATTTTCCGAGAGGCTCTTCGTTATTTACGTTCCAAATACCCAGAGCTTGGATAAACTCCCTGGAATCTAGTTCAAAATTTTTTTCACCCCTCGACAGCGAAGAAAAGCCCCCAAAAAACGCAAACAATCTGTTGTACTGACGGCGAGGTCAAATTGACTGATACTCCTTCGTCTCTTTGTTCACTTCTCGTCTATTTTTGGCGTTAGAGGGTGAGGGGCGAGGGGGAGGGGGGAGGGATGAAAAAAAAAAGGAATGCAACCCGTCGATTCCATGCCCGATTGCTTGTTCACTAATTGGACTCTTTTTCTGTTCTGTCAGAGCAAAAAATCTCACAGACTGGAGTACAGTGAATTACGAGTTGTTAGAGCAGAGGAGATTTTTCATGTTTTTTGAGAGAGACAGAGAGAGAAAAAGGAAAATTGCGCGAGGGGGCGGGGGATAGCGAGGGGGTAAGCAAATTATTAGAGCTGAGGATTTTATTCTCCCCCAGACAATGAACTTTTCTCTTATTTGTGCTGTAATCGCGTTCTCTCGGAAGAGCATTCCTTCATTCATTCTTTTCACGAGGACATAATAAAGATTTATATTAAGACGATTTTTTTTTCGTTGCCAGAGATGTTATGAGGAGTATTATCGTCAAGTTTCATAATATCCCGGTTTCTTTTTTTTTTTCCACCTCCACTGGAATATTATTCTGTGAATGGGAGGAGGGGCTCGTGCGGAACGAGATTTACGTTCTTATGAAACTGAATGGCTGGGGAATATGAAAATTATTGAATCTTGGCCGGCAGCTTCCGCTGATCTTAACTCGGTTTCAATGGACATTTTTGGGCACATTGTAGATTTCGATGGGCAAGTTGGCGCAAGGCCAAATGTATGCAGGCCCTCCTGCTGAGAAAACTTGTACCGGTGAACGTATAATGCGCACTTCTTCTTCATCCTACTCTGTCACATTTTTTTTTTCTGCTTTTTCCTTTGCAAATCTCCGGGTAGAGCACGAGTGCTTCGGTTTTTACGAGGACTCTGACGGTTGCTCGTAAAATTTGCAGAATCACTATACCACATAACGCATCTTTACTCCACATACACTTTACTGGCGTTGGAAAATTGCAAAATCGATGGATATGCGGAATTCATTTGGGGAATTGAATGGTGGTAACTGAATTCCTCGGACAATTCATTTCCATGTTCATCAGACGGAGGAAATTGGCGCAATCGGGGGAACAATTACGGGGGGAGTTATACTGGTTTAATTTCAATGGTTCGGGACAATTAAAAAATCGAGGAGTAATCGTTTACTTCTTCTCGGCAATTTTCAAGATTTTCTGGGATGTTTTTCGAGAGATTTTGTCGTTCGTAAAATTCCAATTTTTCGGGTTTTAAATTTAAATATCCTTCAAATTTTAATGATAAAATCCTTTCAGAAAAAATCAATTCCGCACAAAAGGTCCTTCCTCCGACTGGTCATTAAATTTTTATTTTCATTTTTGAATATTCAAGGCAAGAAAAAAAATAATGTCTTGAATTATGAAAACACTCCTTTCACGACCTCTTCCCCAGGGGACAAAAGCCACCGAAAGTTTATCCTTAATCATTTCCGAAAATATGTTTCCAGCTTTGTGGTAAGTTTTCAAAGAGATCTGCAGAAGTACGTCTATGAGGCCCACCCATCGCGCACATATAAACGAGTGAAGACGAGGGCGAGAGGGGGAGGTAGGGGAGGAGGAAGAGGGTATGTAGTAGTAGCAGACGCTTTTAAGTTGCCCGTAATTTCCACGAATAAAGTTATAGCTTCAGTGAACGCGTACCCGTGGGTCGCCGCAAACTTTCCTAACTTATGACCCAAACGTGGTGCGTCCTGCACAGCATTCTGCGTCTCACCCGCGATCCCCCGTCTTTTTTACACCCAACCGTGGATGCATTCCGGCTTCACCGGCTAAAACGTGAAACTCGGTAAAACATGCCTAATGCGATTTATCTATTCTACACTGTTGGAAAATTACTACCGGATTTTTGGAAAAAAATCTTTTACTTTCTAACAACTTGTTTGCATTAAATTTTCGCGATTTTTTCACGTGGAGGAATTCATTCAAAATTTGGGAATTTTCTATGCAGCCAATTTTTGGGATATTGAAGAAAATAAATTTGTAACGTTGAGGACATTCTCCGGTCTGTCACAGAAAAAATACGACACTTTCTAAAGAATTTTAGATCGTTTCCAGGTTAACGGATTGACGAATTGAGTAGCGAAGTGGTAAACCGAGTCAGGTGGACGAGATTTCATGAAATATTTCAGAATTGAAGAGAGATAGCGCAATTTTTGATTATATCTTTTTTGGAGTTGTTTTTTTGCTCTACAAAAAACGTAGTGTGCAAAATTGTCGTATATCGCTTCAATTCCGAGATAATTATCAAAAACTGACCCATAGTAGACTTCAACTTAAATCCGGTTTACTAATTTATTCATTTATTTTGATTAAGTCAATAGTAACTATTAAGAGAATTTATTAGCATTTGATGTGATGAATTGTAATAAAATTTCCTCCATTTTTTTTTAACAATTCTGCATTAATGTTCAATGTTTCATGAGAAATGTCAGTAACTATCGTTGAAAACGAGACAAATTCAGGAGTTTCATTTGAATTCCAAGGGTTTTCCCCTGGGAATTTCGAACAGAAACAGCCGTTGTGACGGCGTCTGAATAATGGCAGACCAAGCAAGTGTAATTGTTGTGCTATTATCCAAAGTGAATTGAAAATAAACCCCTAGAAACGGGGTCTAAAGGGAATTACAGTCCCTCAACTTCGCGGATAGTAACCCTGTACTATCCCATTTTCGTTTGTTTTTTTTCCCCTTCTTTTTTTTTTGTATAACCTCTTGGAAATAATGCGGCCTTCGTGCGGGTCTCGCCCGTCTGCATAGAACAAAGTACCGATCGTTAAGCCGAAACGAGCGGAAGTTGGCTAGATTGGGTTTATTGCTCTGGATGGACGAAAGGGAGAGGCGGGCCCATAATTTCCAGGAAACATCGCGGGGAATGCGCCTCTCGAGACTTACTATCCACCCTAGTTTGATGCATCTCTCGGGCGGATCAATGTTCAATAATAATGGACGAGGGTAATACATATTTTCGCGGGAAAATATGTATTAGCGAGTTCTGGTCCTCTTAGAAAAAAAATAATTATATACCTTCAACAGTTCACTAATAATGCTAATCATTTTACAAAATTGATTGCATCTATTTTAGAACGGAAAAAATAATAATTCTATACTTCACTGGAATGTATAAAATTGTAATTTGGAATTTTTAATTGAAAATTCAAAGAAATTCCTTATTTTGTGGCTGCAAAAAAATTAAACTCATCCTCTCATATTCATTATTAAATCATTAGCTTCAATAATTAATTTCAGAGTCTCTGAATTTTTCCTACAGTAAAATTTTCAGGGTGACGAACACTCCACGAATTATAATTTCATTTTACAATTAAAAAATCATCCCGTCATCTACTGACAATTAAGAAATTTCCGATTCCACAGAAAATTGAAAAAAAATTCTATTTATTGGGCTGCAAAAAAATTACACTCATGCATATTCATTATTAAATTATTAGCTTCAATATTTATTTTCAAAGTCTCGGAATTTTTTTCTAAAACAAAATTTTCAGTGCTACGAGAACTTTCGCGAATTATAATTCCATTCTAAAATTTAAAACTCTCGTCGTCACTCGTACTAATGTAAATTTACGACTGAATGTCTAGTACCAGGGAATCGGTCTTTCATTATCGGTGAGAGCTATTTCATGACTTTCATCGTCATGTTAACAGAAAGAAGGTGGAACACAGTAAAAGAACAGCTGAGGATAAAAAGTCACTCGGCAACGCAATTCGCCTCTGAGAGTGTGGGGCGCGTATCAGATGGAGAAAGAGCATAAAATTCTTTTCAATGAGACCATACTCCAATTCGCATTGATAGCCCGTAAGTACCGTGTTGAGGGTCGTAAATTTTTCACTGGAAAA
>JAPYZN010003333.1:0-12859 GCA_030522865.1 Psyttalia lounsburyi | reverse complement strand
GGGGTTTGTTCCATTCGAAAGCTGAGCTCATTTACCATCGATATAGGGTATTCTGAAGTTTCTAAAATGATTTTTTTACCCCTTTTTTGGTAATTTTGTGAATTTCAGAAAAATTGTAAAAACGGTTCGAAAAATGAATCTTAAAAAAAATTGAATATATAGTACTTAGAAATAAAACTTTAAATTTTACGAAGAGGTAGAGCCACTTTAAAATGTAATATGAGCAAACCGTCTCGAAGCACTAAATTCCTGTCTTTTACATTAAAAAAAGAAAAAAGCTGATCAACGATCAGCGACTGTTGATGCACATTTGAGATTATATCCACTCCCTCAGATAATGTCACGCGACGGCCCATTATATCTACAATGTATGATCCGATATGCGTGGTCTTAATAAGCCCACGTGCTTCCCGTGTGACGCATACACGGACTTGGAAAACAGGCGGCGGGGCAGAGAAGACAAGGGGCGGGCGAGAGGGCAGACCGAGTGAGCGAGAGAGAGGGGCATGAACGGTGTAACGTTGTTTCACGTCGCGATCCTATCACCTTAATTGCCCGGTGTGGGTTAAACTGCCCTGAGCGTAATTATCGGCTAGGAGAGATCTCATACTATCATGTTAGTGAGTATATGCAAAGGGTCGTGACATCGGGTGCTCAAAGTTTCAGTGGTGGGGTGCGCAACAGATCGCATTAGTATGTAGGGTTGCTGACAGAAACGTACTGTACGAATTCAGGAAACAATTGGATAATTTAAATAATGAAATTCAGAAATAAAAGGGAAATGTTAATTCACTAGAATAAATCTGTAGTGTAGTCGGTAAATTATCTGATCTGTCACCGAAAATATACGAAAAACTTGGATAATTTTTTTTTTAATATGGAAAATCGAAAGAACATTCCAAAAATCATTATACCAAATAACGTAAAATTTATTTATTCAGTGTAAGAAGATGGATGAATAGAAATTATGAAAAGATTTTGGCCTACTCGCGGCTTATATACTAGTCTATAATAAGACTTTTTTACTGTTTAAAGATAAAATACTTGATGGACAAAGCATTGTAATGTCTCGAAACACAAGTCACTAAATTTAAGACTAGTTCCATGTCAGTTTGTCTCCAGAAAATATTCTCTTGTCAGTTTAAAAAAAAATCGTGAAATCTGTTGATAAATAATTCCGATCTTACAGTGAGAAAAAAAATTCTTGCAAGAGGATGAGGTCTTGTTCCGAGGGAATTTTAAGTGTCTTCAAACCGAGAAATAATATCTTCCCCATAAATTGTGAAGTTCTCGCAGTGTGAGAGCCAAATTATTTATCAGGAAATTTTACGAGCCTAAAAATTGAGGAGAGAATAATCTCTTGAGCATCTTCTATTGTTTCTATTGTTTTAAGATAATTTGAAAAATCCACAAAGGCACATAAAAAAAATTTAATCGTGTGTTCATAAGTTGCAAAGAAAGTCTCGAATTTTCTTTTATTTAAACTATTTATACTGACAACTTCGACAAACCTTCTAGAAAAATTTATGTAGCAACGGGTGTACATCGTAATCTTGAGTTTAACCAATTTTTTCTAAAAATCTTTCCCGGAATTTGTCGGTATGAATATAATTCTCTTTAAGGCAACAATCTAGTTATGCCTACCAACTTGATAGGACTCACAATCACCGAAGATCCCATCTCCGGACAATGTGGCCAGTGGTTTTCGGGGTGTACAATGTTGAAGAGAAGTCGAGAAGGAAAGAGGAGATGCGGCTATTCCGAGAGTTGGGCGTCGCGTGGTCGGCGCTCGTTTCCTAGCCGCAGGACTGTCGTAGTTTTCGCGGTACAACCGAGACCGCATCCCTGCAAGAGTTTGCCATATCGGTGTGAAAGCCTCTGATGAGAATTCTGAGGGTGGAATTTTGCAAAATCAATTCAGAGTTTTGTGGATGAATTTGTAGAGTAAAACCATCTTCTTCATCGCTCGGGGAGACACTTTCGGGTGAGATTCCCGCGATAACTCTGTCGTATAGTTTCACTGAAGTTTCTTTTTTTTTTTTTTAATAATTTGAGCCACTGGGAACTCATTGTCTCTCGGCGTTACTCATTATGAATTTATCCAAAATAAAAAAAACAAACATTTTCTTTTAGTAGATGCCTACAGCTTGTGCTTGAACGAAGGAAACAAAATTAAATTAATTAAAATTTGGATTTTTGGCGGAGTTGCGAACCAACAGTCCCATTTTTTACTCAAAATTTCCCAGTTTATGACTTTAAAAAAATGAGTTACATAATAGAAAAAAAAATCCTTCATTCAACTACGAGAAAATATTATATTAAAGAATTGTGCAAAATTTAAGGAAAGTCGGTTCACAATTTTTTGGCAAATTGTGACTGCGGATTTAAAAAATAGAGTTTCGAGAGTAGGCAGAACTGCGGAAGGCCCTATCTTTTATTGCATTATTAAATAAACAAAAAAAAATAATTCCAACATCACAAAAGAAATAAGTATTTCAATAGAATCAGGCAAAAAAAACACCAATCGAAATAACGTCCAGGGCCGACCGGCGGCTTATCCAAAAAAAAATGCATATAAATAACTATCGACAAAAACATTTATTCAAAATTCATCAATTGTTTATTTTATTATTCAACATATTTATTTTCTCCCGTAACGATTTCCCACTTTATTCTCTATTTCAACAATTTCCTATAAATACTTTGTACAAGTAATTCATCATGCAAAACTCATTGAAACATTTCCACTGAATTTGCATGAAATGCCCAACCTCGGATATTTAGTGCACCGCAACGAATTTTTATTCCGAATACTTCTATTTATCCTCTCATTTCCACGCTCGATCTGATCATCAATGATCGCCCAAAGCAAAATATCCATCATTCCGAGCTGTACTGATTGCACCCCATGCCCCTTCTGTTTGCCTCGAAAAACATCGCACATAATCCGTTGTTTATTCAATTAAATTTTTTTTTTCCTCCATTCATCCGCTCGTTTATTTATTTTTATTCCGACTCCCTTTATACTGTTTCACGCTTGTGTTTACACGAGGCGCACTCGTTTCCCCTGTGAAAGCATTTGTCCCCCCCCCCCCCCCCCCCCCCCCCCCCCCCCCTCCCTCGCCATCTCTCTGCCCTCCTACCTTCCGTCGATCACCGGTCGTTTATAAAAAGAAATGAAAACCGCAAATGCACGGGGTATTGCGGTGGCGCATAAAATAATCGCATACATCGGCTAGTCGTTGATGTGCATATGTTGTTCGTTACCGTTACATCTCGAACGTGTATATGGGTACGAGCAAAAGCCAATAAATAAATTGGATTGGCCAGATCGGCTTTACTATGGGCAAATGGGATCAGCCGTTCTGCCGATCAGAGCATCAGGCTCACTGATATTTTCAGTGTACTCGATATATTGCCTTTTCTAACTGTTATTGCTGTGTATATCCTTCTGTAGATGAACGTATGATGCTGCATTTTATGTGCGCAACGAAAATATTTCACGAGCTCCATTCAATGAGGGAGGAGGGCACTTGTAGTCTCGAGTGAATTGGATTTTTTTTTTAATGAAATTAGTTGCAATTTAAGGAGGAGGGAAAATATTTTTAATTGTGCGGATTTATTTCATGCCAGTATTTAGGTATAATGAGAATATTATGGGGGGTTGACGTGAGATTTTTTATGCATTAAAAAATTTTGGTCTGCTCTGTGGCGGTATAGCGAAGAATTAATTGACTAAGTGAATTTAAATTTCCTTGAGGTGGACCGCTTAATTAAACTTATCTTGTTTTTTCGTGTCATTAAAAAATGTCTGAAGACAATGAAAATATTTTTTAATCTCAGATGTTTTATTTTTGCAAGGCAAAATACATTAATTTATTGAAACAATTATTTCTAGGCTTAATGGCATTTGAAAATTTGGTAATGAAATCATGCCGTCGTCCAGAACGACTTGTTTTTCTCAATGTGATAACGAAATTATTTATGAGATGATTTAATGACTTTGAATATTGACAAGGAAATATTTTTTTATTGTCACGTGAATTTTTTGTCTTTTAAGAAGTTTTATCTTTTGCCGGAGGTCAGCAAAAATGAAGATATCCGCGGGAAACATATTCCGTTAATGACTAAATAATGACCATTTTTTATATTTATTTACTGGGGGCGATAGTATCGCATTTCCAAATGTGATTTTGTTTTATTACTTTTGAAGTATGCTTAAGTGCTTGAAAATGAGATTATATCAGTGGATGACGAAACCCTGACGATTGAAGACAATTTAATGAGGGAAAAATATTTTTGTGATTTATTGAGTTTGAAACTTGATATGTATTTTTAGTTCTAATGGATATATTTTTTTTGTTACAGGGTCCACCACAACCCGGACAGCCATTTAAATTCACCGTTGGCGAGTCCTGCGACCGAATCAAAGAGGAGTTCAACTTCCTTCAGGCTCAATATCACAAGTAAGTGTTATTTTTTTTCACAAATTTGTCCATTAGATAAACCATTCCATTAAGTCAATCGATTGTGATGGAATATATATTCATGTAGTCATAGTTTTTTCCGGAGTATTGATGACCTCCTTAGCATAAAGCGATAACATTGCAGGTCGACACGACGTATGAACAAACACTGACTATTTGGGTTTTTTTTTCTTTTCCTCAAGCGATAGGAAAATCCATTCAAGATATATTGCAGCGAGACAAAATCATAAAGTTCTGAAACAACTCTTGCTCGAGCCAACAAAATAGTTTGTTCAAAAAATAAAATGAAAATAATTGCTCTGTTTTCAAAGACAGTATCGCTTCCCTCACCTCGTGTGAGCACAAAATTATTTATTAGATCTGACGATTAAATTATGTTTATGCTAATTGTCAAGCAAATAAACAATTTTTTTTTGCTAGAAAGAAATCCGCAGATAATTCTTAAAAATTTATAGCAGAATCTGATTTTACATCAGATCAATTTTCACTGACAAAAGTAATTGTTTTTTCTCTCTGTACTAGGTCGCGATTAAATTCTCTAACCGTCTATCAAAATGGGTGCGTTCAATTGTTTACCCATCCGGAAGGTATGTACACTGAAACTCAGTGTTTGTTCATACACAGCCGGTGAAAATCGCCAGACTGCAGCAATAGCTGATCTCCGTCGAACGATTCGAGACTTGGCGCTCTGTTGATATTGATCTTTATAGGCCAGCTTCGACAACTGTCATGTTGTTGACATTTTTATTTCAAACGGTTATTACTGGGGGGGGGGGGAAAAAAAGAACGAGTTGTCTAGGTATTTGCCATTTTCATATCAGTATTGCTTGCGTCATTATTCCCGAGACGCCGTTCGTAACGAGCAAATTTGGTGATGAATAAAATTAAAAAATATGGTAATCTGTGGGGACTCGAGGGGCATATCAATTCGTATATTCAGAGTTATGTTTTCTAGATAAGCCGAAGAATAAAAATAAATAGGGAATTGAAGGAAACACACGTACGCATACCAAATTTGAGAAAAATTGAGAAAAATTTATTTCGAGAAAAATTTGTAGTTATATTTTTGGATAAACATTGCAACTCCAGATGTTAGGGAAATTTCTCACTAATTGGGGGTTGTACTATGGATTTTTTAGTTGAAGAATAAATTAATTCATTAGTACCGAGGATAATGATACAAAAATCAAGATATTTTTGGAAAGTTTTGTTCAGAAAAAAAATTATATATATATATTTATCTGGTGGTTTTCAATTTTCATGTAATGATTAAATTAAAATCTGCAGTTTGCATTAATTTTCAATTATTTAAAAATGTTACAAATTTTCTGACGTCGTTAGATATTTTTAACAAAAATTTCTTGTATTCTCCTGTGCAGTTAACGTTTTTCCAATACAAATATTTAAAAAAAAATTATTTAACTAGCCAATCACTCAGAAATAAACAAATACATGATTTGTCCATGAAAACTGAAGTCAAGAAAACAATTTCAATTAGTCAAAAAAATTTTATTTCATTCAAACGAGTCATTTCCGTCTGCTAAACGCAACAACTTAAATTCACGAATAATTTACCCGAGATTTTTCTCACCACCCGTACCTCTCAGAAATTCCAAAGAAATATTCACTGAATATTGTTATCCGTAAGCAGGACATAATAATCATTACCCTCACAACTTCATAATTTCCGCATTTGCATAGGAAATACAACGGGCAAGTGAACTATAAACTGTCATAAATTCTCTAGCCGTTGAAGATGATATGGTAGCTGGAAGCGAACGACAGGAGTGGATACGGCAGTAGTGGGAGGAGAAAGGGAGGGGGAGGGGGGTGCCGTTCAGAGATGGGAGTATTTCAAGACGAGAGTGTTCCATGTGTATAAAAGTACTCTTGCATATATCATCATATTGCAGAAACGATAGACGTTTTACGACGACGTAGTAAAGGGTGGCGAGAGAATTTATGACATATTCCATTGGATAGTGAAGATGTTTATAGGTACATTGAACGTACCAGTTTTTTAAACTCAACGTGATTCCCAGTTCTCCAGTTAAAAGAAATAAAAAATTATTCGGAGGAATGTCGACTTGATTTTAATCGATTTTTTCATCTGATTCTAATTGAGGAGAAAAAGAGTCACTTCGAAAATTCAGTTTATCCCACTTAATTCATAATTGTTTTTACCTACTCTATTGAAGTACAAGGAGAGAACACATTACTCTTAGCAAAGTTCAGTGGCTTGATAGAAAAACAATGTTCTCTTGTTAATTTTTAAAAATCTTAAAATCTTCTGGTAAATAATGTAATTTTTAGAGTGAGAGAAAAAAATTGGTGAGATTTTTTTTCTCTCAGTGTGACAGCAAAATTATTTTTCCAGAAATTTTTCTGCTTGTATCAAATAGACTGAGTGCCTGAGTCAAATAGAAAATATACTTCAAATCAATGCGCGATGTACAGGAGTTAAGATTTTTTTTTTTTCGATTTTAACCGGACGATTTGCCGATACGAGTCAGTCCTCCTCGATTCAAATAACTTTCTCAATTGAATTTACGAAGAATATTTTTATCGGGTATTCGCATACACAGCATGTCCTTTAATTGCCATATTCTTATTGCCCGTACAGCCTAAAATTGGAGTGCGAGAAACTGGCCAGTGAGAAAATTGAGATACAGAGGCATTACGTAATGGTAAGCCGCCCGTGGAGTGTACTTAAGATCAATGAATATCGAATTACAACACTAATTAGTCAGTCATTCATGCAAAAGCAAATTTTTTTTTTTCATCAAACAATCATGACTAAAACATAACGCAATCATTGATAAATTAACCACGTATTTATAATGTAGATTGACACTTGCACGTCTCGCCAGTAATTATTGAATTCTCAAAATCATTTGAGAATATGTTCGATGGTAGATTATTTGATATTTTATTTTCTCATTATCGACGATAAATCGTGATAATTGTCGTATGAGTAATGTTGAATAACTCATTCAATGACAATTGTTAATGTTATTCACAATCTACGATTGTAGGAGCGAAAGAGGGGGTGGTAATGCGTATAATTATATATAATGGTGGAACGATGAACAAGAGACAAGTATTAATTATTACCCGCACGACATCGGCCGTCATGAGGATCATTATCAATGTTTCCTGCCGCTGCACTAATTGTATGTTTTAACGGCTTGCTGTGCACACAATTCTCTCTTACTTATACCGCCCACAAATTGTAAACATCATATGGCCCGGGATGAGTGAAACAAGTCGGCGGTGGTTTTTTTTTTTATTTTATGGGAAATTAATTCATGATATCTGTGGGCTCAATAATCACACTGTCGTTGCCGGTTATCATTAGGAGGGGGAGGGGAATTTTTTATTTTCAATTTTTTAATTCAAGCCATTGTGGGTGAAATTTATTTAGTTGGCTTTATTGGTACTTTGAGGGGAACATTGTCGGGAGGGAATCGATACGCAGTGGATTGCACAAATGGCCATTTTCATTTGATGAAAATACTTCGGTTGTGAATTGGAAGGAAATGGAGCGCTTTTAGTGGTTAATAATTCGAGATTCGGGGGTGAGGTATTTCGGGGTTGGTGCAATTTTAAGGGGAAATTGGAATTTTAGTGGTAAGTGGAAGTATTTGGATAATCTCGATTTTTTGGCGAATATTTGGGGAAAGTGAGGACATTTTTATTTTGAAAATTCAAGGAATTTTTACTGGATTTTTGGAGAGGTATAATTCTCGTGTTTTGGGGATTTGGAGAACTCAATTTGGGGGGTCGGAAAGTCTCGATTTGAGATGACAGGTCTCAAATGAAATTGCTTTTTTTTTATATAATTATCAGTGATTTTTGGAAGTGGCATTGAAATTAATTTAGGGGTAAATTAATTATGAACTTTCTCATTTCATTAAAAATGTTATGGAATTCTGATTTGGAACAGGGAGAAGAGAATTTCGGGACTTGTTTGGAAATATTATAATTCTATACCAGGTTTCATGAAATTTTCGATTAAATGAAAATTAGAAATATCCGTTCACTTGAACTTCTATAATTTCCCTCAATCGCTGTATTGTATCGTTACAGTGGAACTTTGAATATTCAATTGGGAACTGAAGGAATAATAATTGAAATTTATTTACTGATTTTTTTGTACATTGAGAGAAAATAATGGCGAGTGACTATCCCTCCCATATTGGGAGGATTGAATGAACGGTTATTTCAATTCAAAGAAAATCCTTTATTAGTCAAAATTTTATTAAGATGTGCTCTTCTAGTTGATAATGCGAGAGTGAGAGAGGGATTTGTTACAAAAAAAAAACAAAATTCTGTTGGTTACAGTAGAATTTTCATAATTGCTCACCTGTCCGTCGTAGGAGGGGAAACGTGCCCCCTCTCCCCACTAAAATTCCCCTCTCTGCGCGGCCTCTTCAACGCACGACGACTGCGCAGTGGTAGTCTGGGCAAGAGGGGGGATCCTTTCGTAACTTCGAATGGCAAAAATTCAAATCTCCAACATCTGCAGTTATAGAAATTCTACTGTAATAATTTTTAGAAGTGACATATAAATTCCTTTGGGAAAATAAACTAAAAAAGATAATAGAAATTCACATTTTACTGGTAATCAGTGAGACAACATTTCTACAATTTAATTTAATTTAAATTTTCAGTCAAATATGTATAATGAATTTTTGTGAGAATCTCACCGAATTAAATTCATTATTCTTATTAATTGTAATTATTTAATTGAATTAAAATCTTCAGCTTTCATTGATTTTTTCACAAAAGAAGTGAAACTCTTCAAAATTCCTTAATTATCCAATTATCATTTATAACATATTTAAAATACAAAAATAAGTTATATAAAAATAAATAATTAATTGAAATAAAAATCCCCTATTAATTTCACTACTTGCATTTCTCTCAGTGTACAAATCATGTCATTATCTAAATTATAACATCATGGTGTACTTTCATGATGAAATAATCGATGCTTCTGAATGTCTGCCTGCACTTACCAATGTTTAGCTTACACGTGCGTTTTCCTGCTTGTTCTGTACAGTATTAAATTGGAGCTGGAGAAACTCGCCCAGGAGAAGACGGAGATGCAGCGCCACTACGTCATGGTGAGTCAATAAATTCACGGGGTGTTTGGAAAAAAAAAAATCAGAGGTTTCTTACTTTAACGAGATTATTGGGTTTCTTGCATTTTCTTTTCTGGATGAGCTCTCGCCTGCATTTCGTAGATAGAAATTGTTCTCATGCATGCACACTGAGAGAAAAAAAAACTATCAAATGACAGAGGAATAATTTCCAGCTGTGATAATTATTAAACTATTTGATTAACTAAAAATAATTAGTTATCAATTTTTGTTTCTTTCAAAGACATTAATATTCTCCATTTTACTGGTAATCCAGTGAAATTCTAATTAGTTAAGCTAATTTCTAAATTTATTTTCATTTTCCTTGAATTTGAGGGGAATTGGAAGAATTTATATCTTAAAATTTATCAAAATAAAAAATATCCGCCTTTATGTAGTATTTTTTTCTTCTGAAGAAAAATGACAAAATTCATTATTTATTATTCTCCAACGAATGGCAAACATTGAAAAGACTGCAAAGGGAAATTATTTTCCCAAGCAATTGATTATCAAAAAACCATATATTTAGTTGAACAAATGGAATATTGTCAGATGAAATAGTTTTTCTCTCTCCGTTCACCAACCCTCCCATATACCCTCATTTTTCGAATTAATTCTCTATATATTGCTGTCATCGTGACTCGAGATGTTTCTTATATCACTCTAGAGATAGTAATAAATATTCGTTCAGCACGAGCATATTTTTTTTACTGCCCGAGCAAAATGGCGGTAGAGTTTTATTTTCGATTCAGGATAGCTGTAAGTATTCAACATCTCGTGGGCTACATATATTCAAATGTTATATCCATCTAACCTAATCTCCCACCGGGCATTTCGTCTTTACGAGCCCCTCATGTAATTGTCGAGCTCGTGAACTTTTACGAGCAACCGACAGATCGTTGAAAACTATTCTTCGTGCATGTATCTCCAGGAGTATTATATAGTTCCGAGATGTTACCAAATTATGGGAGAACTCTAACGTAAAGAGTTGATATCACTGTCATTCATTTTCTCCCTTTCCATTCCACTCTGATTCATCGTTTCCCTTTTATTATTTTTCTTTTATTTCTCAGTCGTCTTTGTTACTGCGGCTAAAACTCTTTGGAATAACGAATGAGTGAGAACCGCACTCACGGCTCAAATTACCACGGGAAAATCTCCGGTGAGGTGCGTTAATTGGAGACTAATTACTACGAAAAAGAAAAGTCGAGAGGGAATAATTTCTTTTGCTTCCTTTCATAATAGTTCTCAGTTTTTCTTTTTAATCCTGTGATTAAACGCTCCCAGATGGTCACTTTACGCTTGCGCGTTTTATTTCACACTTTGGAGTAATTGTCTTACGTTGGTGGGAATTTGAAGATGATTTGATGATTTTAGTTTTATTAAAAATTTATAATTTTGGAAAATGAAGGAGGAAAATGTCATTTTCACGAATAATTAGATAACTTATTGGAGAGTCAACAAATTTTACTGAAGCCCCACGATAATTTTTGGAAACGGTAATTTTTACGGATTTTTTTTTTCTCCGTGCAATTGATTAAAAAAAAACAAAGTTTACTCAGTACAAAATAATTCTCCACCTGTCTCTCTGGTTATTAAAATTTCTAACGAGCTGTATATCAAGGGAGAATAAAATTTTCAATTGCCATTATTGATGATGAAAATTCAATGAACAAATTCACAAGAATCATGATTGTTTATAGTCTGGAGGCACTTGTAACCACCCAAAATAAGTACATCTCCCATGTATACGTGTACGAAATGCCTGTTAAAAGCCCGCAGTTTGCGTCTTGCACAAATATATATATGTGTTCATGGTGTGTGCACCAACCAGTCTCTTTATGACCCTCATAAAAGACGTTTACAATGGTCGTTGGTACGCGGGATAACGCCATGGAGACTACCGTGGTATTCGGGACGCTCGTTAAAGGCTCGTTCATCGTATACGCGACGACGAGGTCGACTCGATAGTTGGTGAGTTTTCTTCAGGTTTTCGCTAAACCGCACTCTATAGAAATATTTATGAGTCTTCATTCGCATAACTCCTGTTATGCTCGTTAAATTATATATCTTCACTCGGTAAAAAAAAAACAAAAAAATAGTATCCTCTTTATTTATACTCAATGCAATGGAATTTGTGTGGTGAAAATTAATATGAGAGAGAATTACCACAATTTTTATTTTACTCTCGTGGTACAGGAGTTTCAGTTTACTGTTATGAACTCGTCTGTGCTCTTATGTCATTGGCAATGCTTCCTCTTTCGCTCTTCAACGTGTTAAATATTCGTAAATAATTTGCATTATTTATAGGGCATTTGGAGGTCCATTGAAATTGTTGGAAACAGTTGATTTAGTTTTTTTGGGTGGAGGGAATTTTATTTTAATCAGTGAATGAGTAATTCAGGAGAATTCTACATTTTTTGGATCGATAATTGTTATTTTTTAACGATGATTTATTTTTTCACTGAAAATTACAATAGAAATTCTACATTAGTCCAATTGAAATCAGACCTCGTGACAATCTTCTACGGTAGCGGCGACACCATCCAAAAATCATTACCAGTAAAAATTCAATTACTGTACATAGAAAACGCATGTAACAGCATTGGTCATAAACGCTTATGCATGAGTCATTCATATTCACTCAATTTTTGTATTCATACTCCCAAACTATGAAAAATTTATAATAAAAATTGATCTCCGATGAATCCAACTAAAAACTCATCGTCAGTACTTCACATCGAGAAAAAAAATAAATCCCTGGGGATAAATCAGATTTACTCGATATCAAAAAGTATTCTCTTCTCATTTTTAATAATTAAAAAAAAATCTGTGAAGCCTGATAATTTTTTTTTATCCCCAGACATCACAAAAGCCTTTCAATAATTTTTACTCTCCTGTATCAAGTGAATCACTTTTTTCAATACGAATTTTTCCCTCTCAGTTCACGGACAATTTTTCAATATAAATTTTTCACTCTTCACGACGCCCAATGAATACCCCACTAATCGATGATTTATTTTATTTTCAGTACTACGAAATGTCATATGGACTCAATGTGGAGATGCACAAGCAGGTGAGACTTTACGATAAATTATTACACTGAGAGAAAAAATCATCTCTGCCGATAATATATTCATTCTGCTCAAAAAAATCGATGATATCGATATTTTCCACCTGGTAATGTAGGCGTTTCTGAGGAAATCTATAGTTTGAGGTAAATTAATT